>PYAF01002932.1:582045-627095 GCA_007407185.1 Glycine tomentella | reverse complement strand
GTAGTTCAAGTTATCGTACATGTGTTGGAGTGCAGCCGCACCCCAACTGAACCCGCCAGACTGGTGGAGATCACGAAATGCCTCCAAGAATACCACACCAATATGTGTGGCACTCTTGTTAGCAAAAATCGTGCAACCAACCAAGTGGAGCAAATAAGCTCTGGCTGCCACCGTCCACTGCATCTGCTGACACCTCTCATCATATAACTCCCGCAACCATGACAGATGAACATAAGCTCCATGGCACTGTTTCGTCTCTGCTGCAGCCTGGTCATGGGTAACCTCAAGCAACTCTACTAGTAATGCAATCGCCTCATCAACGTCCAAAACATCGTACGTCTGTAGCGCACCCATCACCGGTAGATGAAATAGAGACGCGACGTCGTCCAGCGTGATCGTCATCTCTCCGATCGGCAAATGGAAACTGCTAGTCTCCTTATGCCACCTCTCCATAAATGCCGAGATTAAACCCCGGTCACCTGTATCTACCGAACAGGTGATCAGTGGGCTTAATCCTGTACCTGCCACCAACCCTTCAATCTCAGGCGCAGGCCAGCCAAACTTCTGAACCTTCCTCCCATGGAATGCCAACTTCAGCTCGGGCCGTTCCTGTATTAGTGGTTAGTTACATACACATACCCTAACGTCCAAAACAATTCTCAAATTGAACTATGTTTAAATACAATCATACCTCTCCCCTCCAAATCCTAGGTGCAATATGTTCATCGTAATGACTCAACACTGAAGTGTCCTGGGGCCCATCGGGAAATCCGGCAACATCAGAGGCATCGATGCTTCCCTCGACCTTAGCCTCAACCTCAGCCTCAACAGGTGCACCATGGTCAACATCCTCAGCGGCTACCTCAGCAGGCACGTCCTCAACAAAACTAGTCCTCTGGCGTTGTCTCCGTGATGATGCTGTCGGTCTTCGCCGTACAGCGGGTTCTTCTTCACTGGCATCTCTTGCCAAAGCCCGCCGTAATCCTATAGTCCTAGCCATAATCTGACATTGAAACCAAGTTGTTACATTACAATCATAGCCATCTTCATCAAAATAAAACTTCCAGATAACGATACCTAACAACTGGATTAAAACATACCCATGTGGATCAGAAACCAACTACCATGTCCATATCATTAGACAACATGATTTTCAAATAACAGTTTAGTTTACTCATAACAATTCAAATTATGTACAAAGTGAGGATGATGAAACCATAGGCATGTGGACGATCAAAAACAATCTAGTAAATCCATACCATTATGCTCATGACATTTCACATAACAATTTTGACTACATGGTTTTCACAAAACAATTCATTTGTGGCTATCATTTTCCTCACGACATTTCAAATTACATAGCACGTGTAGATCAAACATAGGCATGTGGAGGATCAAAAACATTCTAGCAAGTCCATACTATTAGACAATTTGGAATTTTAACATAACAATTCATTTAAACAGTTCATTTTACTCATGATATTTCAAATTACCTAACAAGTATAAATCAAACCAAATGCGTGTCGAGCTTCAAAACAATCTACAAAGTCCATCCATACCATTACACAACATGTTTTTTACATAGCAATTCATTAAATCAGTTCAGTTCATTCATGCAAAAAATTCATCACTCATCACACACTTAATCTTCAAATTTCAAAAAATCAATAATTTAGCAAATACCCATACGGATTGGCAATCCGTAGGATGCATACGGATTGGCAATCCGTATGATCCATACGGATTGGTGATCCGTAAAGCTACTACGTTTTACAATTTCTTAATACGGATCCTTAATCCGTACAATACACACCTTACAGATTACAAATCCGTACGCATGCCAAACGAAATACGAATCGACAATGTCACTTACCTCGTCGTCGAAAAACTCCAACACCTTCATCGCCTACCACCAGAAGCCACCGTCCAGAGCCCAAGAGAGGAGAACGACAAGCCTGAACCAAAATCGCCACAAGCAGACTCAAAGCACCACGAGCGGAGAAAAAGCGGAATCGATTCGAATGCTGGGTGTATTAGAATTTGAAAAAAGCTTTTCTTTTAATTATTTTAGGCAAGGCTATTTGTGGTAATTCACAAATAGCTGCTGGGTGTATTAGAAATTCAATGGGTGTAGGAAGTTAACCCCAAATTTTTATTGCACTTGTGGGCTCTATCTACGACCCCATTTTCCAGCTGTGGGCTCGGGCTCTCCAGAACATGTCGTAGCCAGAAAATTCATTGCACCAGTAATTTTCCTTCCTAAAAAAATTGGCATAATAACCAAAATTGTAGGCATGTTGTAAATGTTTTCAACTCAATCACAAGACAAGTGAATTTAACCAATAATGTACTCACTACTTTTAATAAATCAAACCTACATTTAACCATTGAAGCGAAAATGTCGTGCTACAAGTATATTAATTGTTAAATTAATGTAACTTTCTTGTGCTCCTCCATAAAATTCTGTCCGACGAAAATGTCATGCTCCACCGTTCCCAGATGAAGGGAATGGCCTTGATGAATTAAATCTCTAATTAAAAAAATGCAGAACATCTGTTTCGACTTTGGAGACGATCCAGTGAATAAAAGAAAAAAAAAAGAAGAAAAAAGAGGTTGATTTAGGGTTAGGGCAATACCAGAATTATCTATCATTTGGTATTTAGAAAAATAGAAATATGATTATTTTCCAATTATGGTACAATGTGGAAATCAAATTACGAAGTACGTGAGTCCATAATAATTATACAAAAATTGAGTAGGATTGAATTCTGTGAAAGATTCGTTGACCAAAAAATGATGTTGAAAATAAAGTACATGCCCTCTTCTGTTATCTTTGTAATTCCACATCTTGAGGGCCTAAAGCACTTTTTTACAACTCATTGTCCCTTAACAAAAAGGAAATAGAGAAAACGAAAAGATAAAAAAGGAAAGGAAACGATAGAAAGAACAGAAAATTCTCTTCCTTATATATTTATCACAATGTCCCTATTGGAAATAGACATTACAAGGAGGAAACTAGTAGAACGGTAGCCTAGTTCACAGGTGAATAAATACAAATCTGCTTTCTCAATGGATACAAAACCAATATATATAGTATTAATTATACGTCTATACAGAGTATTACCATACCCGCAGGCAACGGGGAGAAAGGTTCAAGAGGGACAGCAGACTTATCTAGACTTATGGTCGTGCTCATCTCTGTAGTCATTATATTCTATTATATGTTTACTACATTTCTCATTTTCTCTCATCTCCCAAAACAATAGAATAAATATTGTTCCACGAAATATTTTGATATCTTGAAAAAAATATATATCATTTTCTCTTCTTCAATGACAACATAACCACCACGGCATTTAGATTAACCACTTTACAATAATTTAATTTGATAAAAAGTAATGTCTTCAATTGTATCAGCCATACCCTAGCTAATAGATGAGATTTACTTTGATGTCTAGTTGTCAACAACATATTCTGATTATTCCCCGACCCAAGTTTGTTCTTGTCCTCCCCCTCCCCCCTCCCGAAAAAAGAAACAAAACCAGAAATGGGTGATTTCCAAGGCCCCTTCATAGTGACACCCCCTCCTTCACTCTCTTCCTCGGATAAGTCCAGCACAACCATGCTATACTATGGGTTAGTAGTGGTGGGGGTTGCAGCCATGGCATTAGCCCTATACAACTTCATCATCATCAAGCGAAGTAGAAGGCGCCATATGCAATCACAGGCTGAAGGGGCAAATGGGTTGGTGGAGGTGGTGATGGAAAGTAGTAGAATTGAGAACTGCCAAAGGAACAACTTCAACTTGCTCTCAAGCTTCAAGTACAAGAAAGAAGCAGCAAAAGAAGGAAGTGGTGATGGTGATTATGATTATGATGATGAATGCCCAGTTTGCTTATCGGGTTTTGAAGAAGGGGAAGAAGTGAGGAAGCTGCCACGGTGCAAGCACTGGTTCCACGCACCATGCATAGACATGTGGCTCTACTCCCATTTCGATTGCCCAATTTGTCGAACACCTGTTGGGCAATTCTACCACCGTTTCCATTCTGGTCCGGGGTTGCTGGAATCCGGTGGTGGCGTCTCGGTATGAATGTGATTTATGGGAGATGTGGGACCTACGGTTGCGCTGGAATTGCGACCACTCAGTCCTTCACAACTTTCTCCACAAGGAACAGAGTGAGTGAGTGAGAGAGAGAGCTAAAGCAGCCCAACTTTGGATACCTTGTTTCTGATGTTACGTGACAAAAGAGGTCGAGTACTACTACTTCTCACTTTATATTTTTGTAACTGCTAAATTTATTCATTCATAATCATACCTTAATATGGACCTCAAACTATATTTAATAATACTTTGATTTTGATTCATTACTATTTTTGTGAAATTATACTGCTATCATCTAATATACATATTTTCTTCTTCTAAAATACACCATACTACTCTTTCTGTCATACCTCAATATGAGTCAGTATTAAAGAATAATATATACTATCTAATTTGAATTTTAATATATTAATATTACCATTCACTTTATAAATAAACTCAGTTTAAAAGGAATTTTGTCCTCATTTAATTATAACTTGTCACATCTTTCAATAATTTTATTACGATGAAAATTAAATTCTTTGACAAAAAAATATATTCCACCTCTTAGTTCTTATTCTAGTTATATTTTCCATTTTTCGACTTAAACTAAATTAAGTTCATTTTTCTCTTTTTTGATATTCTGCAATCCATTGGTTGAACATAGGCCATTCATTTGATTCAACACGTCTCCATACCTGTCTCTCTCTCTCTCTCTCTCTCTCTCTCTCTCTTTGTTGTGTTGTGGGTTTTTTTTCTCTCTTTTTCTGTTATATTTATTATCTGGGTGGCTTTCTCCATCGATTCTGATTGGTACGATATCATTCTTGTTTTTCGGATTGTAGCTTTTGAGGTGTATTTAAACTTTAAATCATCGCGTTTATCCCTTGAATAAAGAAAAACAAGAGGCAATTTGAGATGTAGTAAAATCCGAAGGTCACAAGCCTCAAGTACTAAAATTATCTAGTCAGAAATCAGAAAGAAAGCGAAATTATGTAAAATTTTAAATTATATTATTATTATCTGCAAAAGAAAATTTGGTTATGCTTACCTGAAGCATTGCGAGGTTTATACATTTATTCTATGAATAGCACACGTCAAATGTAAATTTTGTCTTGTATCCTTAAAATTTTGTTTGGCATACTGAATAAAGATAAGGCATTCTTAGGGCAATGGGAGCTCCTCTGCTGATTAAAACAATAAAATAGCAACTCATGAAGGTCTTGTGTGCTATTGAAGAATAATTCATAGGACTCACTTATACTTTGGATTGCTTTGTGAAACAACCCATCCTCTTTTGGAAGTGTGAGATCATGTGGTATATTGTTTTTAGGATAAAATAAAGAGAAAAGGCGTTATCATCGGAGTGAAAAGGGGTTGTCCGTGTAAATTTTTTTATAGAATTATTTAATCACAATTCATTATATATAAATAATTTGTTATCTTTTAAAAAAATAATTATTTTTAAAAAAAATTAAATGATAATTTATAATTAAATAATAATATTTTTTTTATTATTTAATTGCTGATATGTACACACAGTATATGGAATGTTGCTAATACAACTATCTCTATTTGCATCTGTCACCGTTTGCATCTTTCAATGGTGCATGACCACATCTCACACAGTACATGTGGCGGTGCATCTCTTTTCATATTAAAATATTATATGATTAAAACTCATTGTATGACCATTGCACTATATATTTATGTATTTCAAATTTTAAAGTAAATCTTTCATTTAACAATTGACATTCAAATAGTATATTAAATTAAAAATAAGTTGAATAATAAAATATAAAATATTGAAATATTATTGTGAAAGTCATTGATAAATTTTAATGAAATTTTTTAGTTGAAAAAATATGACAAAAAGTACAAAATATTATTAAAAATGAAAATTGAAAACTACAAATTCCTTTTGTTAGGAATGATTTGGTTGGAGCGATGAAAAAAATTAAAAGAGAAAAGAGAAAAAAAATGTTTAAATTAAAATAAAGAAAAAAAATGTAAAATCCACTTAAAAGTATAAAAAAAAAAATTGTCTTCTTTTTTCTTTATTTAATCTCATCTAAACCAAGGCTCAGAGGTGACGAAGCCTGAACATAAATAGCAGGTTCCTGCTACAAAAAGAAAGTCTTGAAGCTCAAAAGACAACGACAACCATGATTAAGGCATATACTCGTACTCACATCAGAGGACAGTAGTACTGTAGTACACCTCCAACTTTTTCTTATAAAATTTACCTACATTACAAAAATGCTTTTGGTACACCATTTCTCCAGCAGTAAATTTAGTTAATACACTAACAAATTAAGAACTCAATTATTGCTTGACAATTTATATAAATAGATTAATAGACTGATAACATTTTTAACTTACGTTCTCAATATTATTAATTAGCTACAAAATGTAAAAGTAGAACAAAATAATCAAGCGTTCCTGATAAACCATGATTGAATATTAGTTCATTAAAAGGCAAGAAAATGATGTGTCACAGAGAGAGAGAGAGTACAAGTATCATGAAAATGATGATGATATGCTGGATTTGATTGAGCGCACACACAAAATCAAAACACATTTCTACATATCTACAATGTACTAGTTTATTACACAAATTGTTCCGACAAAGCATTATTCAAGCATTAGTTTAGAACATGATATGCAGGACTTGGTTGAACACACAAACAAAATAAAAATAAAAACACATTACTCCATATCTACGCGAATGTACTAGTTTGTCACATACAAATTGTTTCGACAAAGCATTATTCAAGCATATAGTTTAGAACATCAGAAGAGTTTGTACAACTCGCCAAAGTCTTAAGAAAAATACTCTGCCCCATAAATGTAACCAAAAAGGACACACAGCTTAGGGAATCAACAGTGACAAAGAACAGGCAAATTAAAAAAAAAACCTGTAAATAGCTGTCTATCGCGGCATCATCAATCCCAACAGTTTCAACTTGAGGCACCTTAGTCTTTGTAGCTGAGGCAGCAACAGCAGTTGATGGTGCATTCAAAAGCTGCATACCAAATCAGAACTTGTTAGGTGACTAGTTCATATACTTACATCTTCAAGCTGGAAAAAGAAGTGCAACGGGCAAGGGATTAATATACATACCTCTTGGTTTATGTCAATTCCAATCTCATCAAGAACCTGGTTCACTAGGTCCCCTTCCGAAGCATCATCTATTGCGTCTCCCATCACCTCTGTAATCAATTCCATCCTCTCATTCTGTGTCTCAAATTCTTGTAAGATTTTCTGCAATGATGGCAAGTTCATCTGCTATTCATAAGTCCCATGGCCTTAGTCACACCTTTCATTGCCTCACCCATTGCTTGTGTTGATTTCAAAGTCTGAACAATTGTGATAAATTACAAACCAGCTTTTAGCATTCATATACTCAGTAAAGGCAATAGTTTTGATCAAATTTTTGTAGCAATTCAATGATAGCTGCCAATCAGTTTCCAAGGAAAATGATAACTAGAAGAATCATATAATTGATCATATGCTACTACAAACCGATAGATCAGATACACCATCATGCACATACTTGAATTCTGAGGGATACACCCTCGAGCTGTGATTTGAGCTTATAAAACTTTTCAATCTGATGCCTTGTTCTAACAAGATCTTTTGCCATCACTGTAACATCCCCCCTGGAAAACGTCACATGAAATAAAATATGGCATCAGCAAAGCATATATCAACAATTGCATAGATGTGAATTGCTGACAAAATCAGGTTTGCCATAGAAATCAGCTCATTGGTCAAAACATTTACCAAACTACATTACTAGAATAAAACACAGTGCATATATCCAAAAATGGAAAGAGATTATCATGTGTAAACCAGTTTCAATCACCCGCAAGAATCACATGTGGTTAAATTTCACATTTTATCATTATGGTAATTTCCAATACATCCCAAAGACAAAGAGACAAGTGGAGAGCCGCTGTAATAAAAGGACAATTTTATTTGCTTGTAAGTTGTTTAAGTGTGTATTTGGATGGACGTTGAAAAAATTGATTTTGAATTGAATTAATTTTGGCTAAAATTAATTTTGAAGTGATGGATTTATGTTTGAATGTTTTATTATAAAATTAAGTTAGGAGTAAGGTTCACTACAAAATTTTGGATCCAATGCAGAAGTTATTCAAAGTTGCTTTAACCATAATTAATTCTGAATTCCTCTTCAATGTGAAATCAAATATGTTTAAATGTATCCAAAATTAAATTTGGGCTCAGAATCAATTCATCAACGTCAAACCAAACACTCTCTAAATAAGTGAAAATTAAAGAGCACACTTTTTGAATGATGAGAATAAAACTAGTATCAAACACAGCAATGTTAACTTGAACACTTCTCAATTCTCATCCATTGCTTTTCTCAAGGAACTGAGGCTCACTCTTTAACTTTTTAATACATAGATGTCATTTTGGAAGCTAAGTGTGGATACTTTGACTTTTGAGCCTGCATCAGCATTAGGAAAGCCGTTGTTTAAAGAGCAAGCAACAACCACATAAGTTTAATCCGCGTCATTAATGTGAATACCAGTGTTCGTGTTTGTTATTATAACACATGGAGAACAAATTTTAGAACCACATATATTGTTGGTAACATACACAGCAAAGTGAGTACATGAAAATAGAAAGTATATGAACAGAAGTGAACAGTCAACAACAGCAAAAACAGATGAACAGAAAACTCAAATTCACCCTCCACCTTAGGGGGTACAGGAGGGTATTAAAGATATGCAATAAAGAACAGCTAAGCTAGCGTAGGTAATGCTCTAACCTAAAGCTAAAGCAAACAAGGCAACAAATAGTAGCAAAAGTTCAAAACACGATCATCATACCATCAGTTTCTTCTCCTGTGACTGCAAACCTAGTCTCTATCGCAGCATTCTCTTATTTTCCTGCAAAAGTTCTGAAAGCCACAGCTTTATTACAATCACGTACAATGATATCAACAGAGAGTGCATCAGTTTATGAACATTACATTGAATACCATCATGTCAACCTAAAAGTGTACACACTGAAGGCTATGTAAAGGTGTTCATCATTTGCATAAAATGGGCAATGTGCCATATAGAAAATAGCTCAGTAAAATTCTGATTGTGACAGATACAAAAATTACAACACAAACTCCTCAACGTGTTACTTTTCATGCTGTCAAAAATACATTGCACTCACACATGAATAAAATTGACGAGTAACTTGAGCAAACTTGATATTATGCCGAAGAAAATTTTAAAATATTAGATGCAAACTTTAATGACATAAGAAAATTTAAGCAACAGAATCGAAAGAAAAAAGACGAAAAAATTAGAATTTTATATTTTATTTTTCTGAAGGAAACAAAAGAACCTGCGGGAGTTTTCCTGTTTCCAAAGATGAAACTCATGATGCCTTAATCAACAGAATCGAATAAATGTTAATTGCGACGAAACGGATTAGATGAGTTTGAGAAGCTTGTGTCCTGCGTTTGGGATTTGATGTATATGTATGCTTTCCAATTTCATTGTCCAGCTTTCTTGCGCTGTAAGCGTTAAACCATGGCATCATCAAGCATCCTTCCATGGGCCTGGGGCTGGGCCTCTTCGCTACTTAAAATTTTGGGCCTAGAAAATCCATTGGACCTCTGCCTTGGACTGGGTAATTACTTAACACCCAATCCTAATGCAGTTGGAATGCACGGAAGCAAATACATTGGTGTGTTAAGTAATTGTCCTTTGACTATTAGGAAGTAACTTGTGAGGAAAAGTTATAAGATTGTCATATTAAATTGCTAATCATTCTTTTAATCGCCTTTACTTTATAGTCAATATTCATTTTATCAGCATTATAAATATATAGCTTCTAAATTTTGTATTAAATACATCTTTTTAGAACATAAGTTTTCTTAGTAATTTTCACATTTTAATAATTATATAATTATTTCATTCTCGGTAATTTAGCCCGTCTAATAGTTTCTACAAATCAGAGTGCAAATAGAAAAAAATGAATCCTAATTTTTTTCTCTGTTTAATTAAAAATTGATAAAAACATATGAGTGGCATTGTATTTGTATCTTTCTTATATGTTAGGATATAGGGAGAAAAAAAAATAAGAAAGATTTTTCTGAAATTTATCTTTGTTATTTTTTCAATTTATTTGAAGGGAAAATAAAAAGTTGAAAAGATAACTTTGAAAACATTAATATAATAATTATTTTTTTAACGCAACGTGGGGCAAAGTTGTCTTAAGAAAGGAGCTGCTTCTAGGTGTTCAGATTTGTATATTGTAACATTACATTACTCGGGTATGTGCCATAAAAAGCAGGAATAAGAAATAAGAATCACTCTCAGAGAAAAAAAAAAAAAAAAAAGAATCACACGCACGTGAACACGTGGCTTAAGGCAACGTGAACCATGGGATGTACGGATATTCATAAAATGGGTAAGGAAAAGTTTACTTTATTCTTTGTTGAACTTATATTTTGGTTGGATTTGGAATATTAATTCGATAGCATGAAACGTTAACAATATATATGGAATGAGATTAAATTTAAGGACCACTCCAATTTTTACAACATTAATTTCTTTGTACCGACTTGATCACTTAATCTATTTTGTCTTAAATAATCAATATCACATGTCACGTTTTAATATTTTTTTTGAAAGGACGTTTTAATTAACTTTTATTCTTTAAATTTTAAATCAAGATTATTTTGAATCAGTTATTCAGATAATTATTATAATTTTATATGTCATTTATTCTTAATATAAATTGCATAACAAACCTAAATTATTTTTGTGTGTCTCTTTTATAATTTTTTCTAAAGAATATCTTAAATATTTAATGTTTTATATTACACACACCTACATGATTCACTAATTTTATTCAGATCAAATCAGTGATAGTTAAATATATATTCAATATAATGTAGTATTTTAGGTTTAAGTTAACATAAAAGTATAAAGAATTAAGCTATATCAAATTTCAAATTATATAGACAGATCATATAATATAGACAGATAAGACATAAATTTATTAAAAATTTGAGTTCTTATTCCATAACTATCTTAGATTTTCTTGGCAACTTAACCATTTCTAGTTAAATTGATGAATCTCTTGAAAAACGTATGACTCGGTTGGTCGTATGTGACTTGATGTGATACTCAAATTCACTTTTTACGAATAAAAAATAATCTAGTTCTTTTATTTGTATCTTCATTTTTAATCTATTGAAATATTCAAATAATATTATTTTCACCAAAATCATATTTTTTTCAAATAAAAGTCTCTATACATATATTGCTACAGTGAGCGATCGATGGGAATGAAGGGATCGAGGCAGGTATGCATAATAGTTTTCTGCTGCTCATCCTGTCAGATAAAAATTCACCTTGTGCTTGCTTCCATATTCGTGCATATATCCATTAAGTGGATATCCATAAATTTTATTAATACTTTTGGGTGTATATATATATATATATATGCTAAAAAAATTAAAAATAACTGAAACATTTTTAAAAAGTACTTTAATCATAATTTGTAATTATTCATTTAACCGTTACAAATTTTATTGACGAACATTCACAGGCGCAAATATACTCATCATATTAATAAAGTGTTTTTGGCAAGCAAATCTAAGACCCTATCCTTTATTAGTTTGTTTAGTATGCGACCATATTTATTAGTTTATAAGTTACTTTAATATCTGAACTAACTTTTTTTTGGAGAGAAATATATGAACTAAATTATTTTAGTAATTTTTAATTTATTTTCATAAGTTACTTTAACTTGTTTAAAAAACTAAGATAGTTATTTTTTCCTCATTTCTATCTTCAAAAGTCTATTTAAAATTTATTTTTATCTCAAATAACTAAATATTTATTTTTGTGCCATTTTATTTATTGGTTAATTTATTAATTAATCTTACCAAATAATCGACTGTTTTATAATATTTCGGCTTATATATGTTGAGAACTGTTGCTATACTAGTACAATAGATAACAAGAACGTAATGTAGAAAAATGAACATTTTTTATTTTCAATTATATAAAATAAAAATTCTATCTGTAAAATTAATATTTTTAAATAGAATGTGATTTTTTTTTACACATAAAATACTATCCACTCTGATAAAATATTGTTTGACGTAAAAGGTCTAACAGTAATATTTATATTATTATGCAGAAATTTCACCTATGTTTTTGATTTTATATATATATATATATATATATCCCTCTTTAATATCTTTCTTTTCAATTTATCTCCTACACCACATAATTGAAGTGCAGACTCGACCTTTCTTCTATGCAACCAGGACTGCCCAGTGCCCACAGCCAAGATGCCCTGCTGTACCAACTAATAATTATTTTGTGTTTTTATGTCTAAATTCCTTTCACTTAATATTGGATTGTTCTAGCAAACTTGATCTGATACTATTCCAACTATTTTCACATGTCAAATCATATAAATGTTAGCCTTAATAATTGTACGCCAAACAAAATTAAAAAATTGCTAATAGTGTATGATGAATTTTTATTTAAAATCAATTTTTAAAAGAATTGCCCTAAAAAAATTGATTTTTATTGGTGCAAAATAAGGTAAAATTAAAGTGCCAAAAAATAGTAAACAATATTGAATTTAAGTAATTAGTTGTATACAATTGTCTTTTAAGATTTTAAAAATCATGTGTATTTAAAGGGCATTTGTTTTTTTAATCACGAGAATTAGTTGAGTGAAGTAAGACAGAATCTTACATTCGAGAGGTTATAGTTTCAAATTCTTGCTCGTCTCGTTTTCTTAAGGTGAGATAAATGTAACTATATCTCTAAATGATCAATTTTTTAAGTTCAAAAACTTTTCTTACCTAAGATGACTGGAGCGTCATTTTCTCTCCCTAAATGTTTTAAATAAAAAAATATAACTAATTTTTACAAAGAGGTGCCCAGATTAATGGCCAAAAGAAACAAAACATTACTAACGACATGGTTACCTTTTGGTTAAATTTTTCTTACAAGAAATACTAGTTAGTGAAAAACATTTTTAATACATGAAAGTTGACCTAGTAATCAGAGATTTAAATAGTTTGTATAAAGTTTTAATTTCATTGTTATTATCATTTACATAAAAAAAAAAAACAGAACATTTTAAAAGAATAAGCTTTATTTTCTTTTTAAATTCATTAAAATTCTAAGACATAAATAGTTATTTAACCTCACTTTTTAGACAGGTTAAATGACATAAATTACTTCGCGGCATGCATTGACCTCTCAGCATATCATGTTGTGGTGATTGTTATAATATTATAAGCTAAATTGATCTATAACAATATTAATTAAAGAGAATGTTTATTTTGGTGTACATACTGATTGTACTTATTTTATTCTTTAACCGTTATTGTATAATTGTATTTTTTTATTTAACTTTTTCCCCAAACAATTTGAGATCAACTTTCTTACAAAACAGTGATGGAATATATTACGTACCATTGAATGGGACGCTAAAATTGCTTAATTATTGAACTTTAATTAATAATTTTAAAATTCAAAAAGTTAGAAGAATAAAAATAAAACTAAACTTATGAATTATAAATTCGAATATGACTCAAATATAAAATCTGTTCAAGATCTCGAAATTTCTAGACACAATCCTGCTCCTCCCTCTCTTCCTCTTTTATTTTATCCCATATTTCAAAAAAATAAAAATATTATTTCAAGAAATAAAAAATACAGACACACAAGAATAACATTGATTGATATAAGTGATAATGACTTGTTTCTCTTAATTAATTAATCCAAAATTTCACTCTTAATTGTACTCTTAATCAAATGGTAACGACTTATGTTTTTGACAAAGATTAATTACTATTTTTGGCGGAAACATTTTTATACCAATTTCATAGGAAAAAAAAAAAAAGAAACACAACAATATATTTTCACTAGTAATATTATAGTAGTAGTAATAAGAAAAAAATAAAAACTAAGGAAAGCAGTCATAGACCAAGTTGCTCAAGTATGCACCCATTTTTGGCAACAAAATGCCAAAGGAATCATATGTGTACGCAGACACATATATGGCTGGTATGTGGTCCTTGGCTTAAGCGATAGTGGGATGGAGCTTTCACATGCACTTGCAACGCATTTATAATCTTCGTATAGTACGTGGCACAGGTTGTGCTTGGTTGGTGAGTAACATCCCAATTCTGCTTACTGGCACTTCGTGTTGTGTAATTGGTTGGTTGCACCGTTTGAACAATTGATTACTGATCCTTAATTGCTCATGTCTTTAATGAAGCTTTCATAATGCAAGATTTACAAGGACCTTGGCAATGATGGCATGTACAAGGACTCAAATGACATCCTATGATCCCCTTCAATATATTAATGAGTTTTCTCATGTTTTGGCACTTGGCAGTAAATAAAATTACGAGTTTTCTTATTCATTTTTAATCTTTTTACATGATCAAAAGGGTCTTTGGGGGATGGTGTTTTGGTCAACCAAGTGGCCATGGTGTCTCATACTATTCATCTGTGGAGATTAGGTTTATCACTTCCTTTTATTAATTTTTCTACTACGTTGTCAAAAAGTAGGTTTCGATTCATGCTATTATGCTTGATCATATCTTCCTACCACATATGTTGACTTCCCCAGTTTCTAATCAGAGGCCCTACCTTGTCTGCTATGTATACACAAATGTTTCCTTTCTTGCTTCAATTTGTTTGAAAGTTTGTTCTGATCAGATTAGCTTCAATTTTGGCTTTACAACCAAGAATATCAGTTCAAAATCACCCTGTAATCGCGAATTTCAAACGCGCAAAAAGTTGTGAGTTGTAATCATTTATTTAAATCTTCTATGACGTTAAAGTGGTGGGGATTTTTTACCATGTCTCACTGAGGCCATGTGCTAAGCCCGTCGAAAAGTGTTAAGCTTTTTTAACTTTTCTTTTCTCATCGGGTAGGAAAAAAAAATGAATCTGCTTTTACTTTTTCTCTTTTCAGTTTGTCTTAGTTTTGCTTTGACAAGTTGTGCTAGTGAACATGAGGTTACTACTGCACTGCTTCCAGCTATCAATTATCCAACTCAATCCAAATTAAAATTGTTAGCATTAACTCCTACCATGCATAAAGACTAGTAGTATATCATAATCTCAACTAGGAAGCAAAGATGGAATTAATGCTAACTAGCTTACAATAAATAAAAAGAGAACAATGAATTGTTTTTAAATTCATGAGTTTCACAAACTATGGAAATAATTACAATTAATGTTTTTTTTGTTTGAAGAACTAAACTACAAACGTAGACCACTAGCAATGGCTTTATTTGTTTCCAAATTGGTAGTTTCATAGACAGGAAGCTCTTCTTGGTACCTTGCAGCTCCAATAAGATGATCCAGCTCAAACAAATCTGAACTTGAACAACTCACATCATCATCATCATCATCTTCATCATCCTCATTCTCACCATTACCATAAAAACCTCTAAAATCAAATTCACCCTGACCAGAATTTCGATAACCTTTTACAAAACCACGCGCTGCTGCTTCTTCAGCTCCATTTTCATTTCCCCGAACAGTGTTCTTCTTCAGCTCCTTTATGGAAGAAGTTCTCAGACCAAGATTAGGTTCACCCTCATAAATGTTGTTACATTTATGATGACTAGATTGTGGTTCAGAATCCTCACCTAGGATTACGCTAACGGGGTAAAACCTCACGGATCTTTTGGCTCCACTGTTGTTGGATTTTTTAGCCGAAGAGGGTGTTTTGCTCATGCAAGACCTTCTAGAAAAGGAAGAGGGGCTGGAAGAGAAACAAGGGGACTTTGATTTGTGCTCGAAGCTAACATCTTCAACGGCTCCAACGTAACACATTTTGGCTTTCTTCACGTTCTGTGAGTTGAAGATGGAGCTAAGGAAGCTAGCTATTCTACTCCCCGGTGAAATGGGTTGCTTCACTCTCTGGTTCAATTCGCCGTAAATTTTCAACGCCCTCAACTTGGTCCTTGCAAAACCACTTTCTTTGTTCTGCTTTTCTGAAGTCATAATATGGTCCTGCTTCTTCTTCTTCTTCTTCTTCTTCTTCTTCTTCTCCGATGTGAGCCTTGTTGGTCTTTGTTTCTTCAAGGTTAAGGTTGTTGTTGTGTCTGTTTCTGAAGAGGAGAATATTCCCCCTGCAGAGCTGCATTCTGAGGAGCTTGAACTTGAGTTTAGCAACTGACCATTGAGGGAATGGGAACCGTGCTTCTCCATCCAATCTTCCAACATCACGGCTCGGCGAAGATTCATTCTTTCTTTTTTGCCACCTTTTTCAGAGGTGAAACTGTGTGTGGTTTGATCGTGGTGGTGGAGACCCAGTTGTTGATCGTCGTGAAGGTTGGATTTTGATTCGTCGATGGAACGGTAAATGGCGTCGAGAAGAGAAGAGGAGAAGGAAGGGGTTCTTCTCCTTTGTGGGCACGTGCCAGCAGCTTCTTTCACCGATCTCTCGTGCATTTTTTGGGTGTGTTTGTTGGCTACTACAGGGGAAGAGAGAATGGGAAGAAGAAGTTATTTATTATAGTGAAAATGAGAAGAGAGGGGATGATGATGATGATAATGATGGTGGTGGTGGTGAGAAGAGAAGACAATGGAGTTTAGTTTAAGAGGGTAAAGTGAGAAAAGGCTGTGGCAATGTCCGGGCAGAGAATGTCAAAAGGGTTGAAGGGGGGAATAGAAAATAGTGCAAGTTGAAACTTGAAACAGAGAAATGTGTGTGTGAGTTGAAGGGGGGAGAATTTTAATGACAAATGACAGGGTTGGTTGGGATTGTGTCTGTACAAGAGCATGTGTAGGCGTTGGCACTACAAGTGTACGTACAGCTTTCGGTGAACATACATAATATAAATAATAATAGGAAAGAGTTGTGGGAAATACGAGACGGTGACAGCGGTGAGCGATAGGGAATGGATTGAAAATAACTCAGAGAGAGTCATTATTATGTTGCATCTAAATTTTGAAGTGAAGTGGTTAAGGATTGAGTATCAACTTCTATCTTCTCTGTAGATATGGGCTTTAAGTCTTGAACTCTTTGGGCATGTAGAATACTCGTAAGCTTTTAAGTGAGGTTTAGTGATAATTTGAACATGTTATTAACGTCCTCTTTAGCATTATTAGGTGTGTTTATTTGGGTTTTTTTAGTATATCGGTGTGTTTTCTTTGTTTTATCACTTTATCTACAGAAAATGTTATAATTATATTATCTTCTATCTTTTTCTCTTTTTTTTACCTATACACCCTAAAAATAGAGTGTATATTGATAATTATCCTTGAGTTAAAAGGGGTTTGATTTTGATGGGAATGAATTAGGAAGGTTGGATTTGGAAGAGAAATTGGTGGCTAAAAAAGGCACTAGCGTAGGACGTAGCAGTGTAGCAGAAGAGACCAGTGTAAAAAGTTGGAACGGGACTCCCGCGCGTGCGGGTCATCTTTTCAGACTTCAGAGTTCAGATCACACTCCAATGGACTTTTTGCTTTTTTAAGTATTTTTTAAAATAAAACACAACCCTCATTTACTTTACCTCATCTTTTTTATGTTTTCTATTTTTTATTAGGATAGCAATAAAAAATTATGATTAGCATTTTTTTTATTTCTATAATAACGTGACATTTCGAATAGAAATTTTAGTTTATTAAACTATTTTTTAAAACAAATGAGATTCTTAACACTGATTTCTTATAAGAACCTATAAATTATTTAATTACTCTTCAAGTTTCTTAAAATTAATATTTTTCAAACCATTGTGAAAAATTTAGATAATTGAAGGTTGTAATTATTTGTCGGAAAACTTACTGATATTGGAAAACATATTATAGTTGTTGGCTTGTTGCTAGTGCCGGTTGTTAGCTACTGCCTACTACCATTATATAAGTATTACCGCGAGTTGTAATCATTTTTACGGAAAACTTAATGATATTGTAGTTACTTGTATGATTTTTTTTTAAAACATTTTGATTTTTATTATTATTTGAAATACAATTTAAACCAAATCAAATCACATTGCGTTAGTTTAATTCTGGTTATGATAAAAAAAATTAAAAAAAAAAATCAAACTAAACCAAATCAAACAAAAAAATTGATTGATCTGAATCAAAAAATAATCTAAAACTAAACCAAATTGATCCATGGTCACTCTTAATTTACAATATATTTCACTCAATATAATAAAATGTATTACAAAATATGTCACTAACATTTCTTTATATCATATATAATCTTTCATGTATAAAATGATTTAAGATTTTTTTCTCCACGTTTAAGACTATGTTTAAGAGTGTTTACAATTCCATTCTAGCACAGAAAATTATATGAACCAACCATAAGAATAACATTTTTTTATTTTGATTTGATTTATAAATGAAAATATTTTATAATATATATATAAGTAAGTGTGTAATATAAAAATAGAAAAAAAAGTATAAACTACGTACAAAAATTAATGTACCAAAGAAAACATATACTTTAAAATGTTTAATATTCATTTATATTACATCAATTTTTTTAAACAAACTAACAACTAAATTCACCGATATAAAAATTACATCAATTAACATATTTGGAGTGTGAATGTGTACAAAATGAATTAATTGTAATTAGATAATATAAATTATTCAAATATAAAATGCTTCATATAAATTTGTGTAGCATTATTTTAGGTTTCATAGTTCTAAGATTTTTTACTATTTAAAATTATTCATCATTTTCACCTTATTTTTGTTTACTAATTAATATTTTTATATTATATATTTCAGTCATCGTTTTTAATTGAAAACATATTCCACTTATATCAGTTCATCTATGAGCTTGAATATAAGATAAATAAATATGAAAATTATCAAGTTAGGAATTCCTTTGTTAGTAGTAAGACTTTCATCTTTTCACATCTATTTTTCTACGTCATTTTAATTCTTGATTTTATTTTTCAAATTTCCCTCCTTTTATTTCTCTCTTCTTTCCGTATATCATTTACAGTAAGAAATGATTATTTTTCAAATAATGGTTTGATTATCTCTTAGCAACATTTAATACAGCATTTATGAATGCCAGCAGAAACCAAAACAGCCCTGAAATCTAATTAAAATAATAATTCTAAATTGGGTAATTTTTCTTTTCATGAAATCGTACATCTCACTATAAAACTGGGTGAGAGGAGGGAAAAGTTTCAAATAAAACAATTTTGTATTTTTGGCGTTGGCATAAAGGAAATAAGTTTTGGGTTCAATGGGCCGAATGTATACTTTCGTCCAAAAGGGTTCGGCTTCCTACATCAGCACATTTGCTTATACACTCAGCGCTCAATAGTGTAATACCAAAAATGTCCATGTTAAAAATAGTTAATTAGGAATGGTGTTTTTTTTTTTTTTTTTTCCATACACCCAACAGATGCACTTTCTTCTTCCTTCTATCTAGTTCTGCCATGTCGTTCGTCTTCTCCGCACCTTCTGCCATTGATTTCCATTAAGCAACACAAAAGTTGTGTATTCATGGTTAGTTGACGCCTGAAGAGTTCCGTCATTGTCCAATCCGTAAGTTCTTGCCTTCATTTTTGACATTGTCGTTTACGTTGATTTGAGAAATGAATGGGCGTTCATGGGTACGGATTGTCAATCCGTAAGGCCAATTATACATGGATAATAGGGAAAGCAAAGTACGGATTGTCAATCCGTCAACCCCATACGGATTGTCAATCTGTAAATCTCATACGAATTTTTGATCCGTATGGGACTTATGGATTGTCAATCCATATGGGGTTTACGGATTGTCAATCCGTAAGTCCTATACGGATTGCCAATCCATAAGGGCGAGTTGTATTAAATTATTTAATTTTTTTAAAATGTGGTTATTTGGTTGAAAAAAAAGTAAGTTATTGTGTAGAGGTAGTTTGGTTTAAAAAAATCAGTAACTTGGTTGAAAAAATGTCGATTTTTATGTAATGTATATGAATTGGAGATGTGATTAACGGGATTTTTTTGTGAAAAACAAGTTTAGTGAAGAAGTATTCATCTTAGTTCCTACCAAAATACTATTATAGCTTTTCCTGTTTGTGAAGCATGTAGATTGTTATATATATAAAAGTAAAGGTTTATTTTTCTCCATGAATTGTGATATTTGTGTTATTTTGTTGTTTATGTTGATTATTTTAGCATTAGAACAACAACTTGACAAAGAAGTACTTATGTGTTTTGTTGATCTATTAACTGGCATTCAAAACTTGATGAAGATGCTGACATAGCAATTACAAATGGAGTTCACATGTCCATAAGGTACTGACATGAGTGGTATACATGGAGTTGACACATGGCAAACACATGAACAACATGTCAACATCTCCATTAAGTATTGGATGACAAATTAATAGATAGATTAAGATAGCAATTTTTTTAAAAATTGAGACCAATATGACAAAAAAAATTTAAAAAAAGTAGATGACCTAAATTGCATATTGTACTGTAGCATTGTAATTAAGCTTAATTATATTGGTGGGTATGTATTTTAGACAATGTATTAGTGATGAAAGCATTCATTTTTTCTTGCACTCTTAAAGTGAAACTGACAAGAAGCAAAATTACTATGGCTACCGGTGAGATGGATGCTGTCGAATTTATATTTTTTATTGTTGTCATCGTTAGTTTGTTAACTTGACCAATGATTGTGATGTAGATGGGTACAATTGTATTTTTGTTGTTTTGATTTGTATGAAACCATTAGTATTAATTGATTTGAAGTTGTAATGGAACAATTTGGTTTGAATGTCAAATTATGGTTAAAATGAGAGGATTATGGCGGGCTTTGGCCAGAGAAGCCAATGAAGAAGAACCCCCTGCACGCTGAAGGCCGACAACATCGACACGAAGACAACGCGCAAGGACTGGTGTTGTTGAGGATATGCCTGCTGAGGAAGGCGTCAACGTTGGTGACATTGTTGCACCTGATGAGGAAAACATTGATGCTGAGGTCGAGGGATTTTCTGGTGGGCCCCATGACACTTCAGTGTTGTCTCTTTGTGTTGATCATGTCGCAGCTAAGGTTTGGACGGAAAAGGTATGATTGTATTAAAATACAATTCCATTTGACAATTACTTTTGGCATTTATTTGTAGGTAGCTAACTAACAAATATTACAAGAACGTCTTGAGTTGAAGTTGACATCTCATGGGAGAAAGGTGCAAAAATTTGGTAGGCTGCATCTCAGATTGAAGGTTTGGTGGCCGGTACGGAGTTAAGCACACTTATCACCTGTTCGTTGGAGACAGGTGACAGGGGTTTAATATCAGCTTTTGTGAAGAGGTGGCACAAGGAGACCAATAGTTTTCATCTGTCGATAGGAGAGATGACAATCACGCTGGATGACGTCGCTTCATTATTACATCTACCAGTTATTGGAGCCTTCCAGACCTACGATATATTAGATGTAGAGAAGGCTATTCAATTAATAGTGGAGTTGCTTGAGGTGACTGTCGAGGAGGCCGAAGCAGAGACGAAACAATGACATGGAGCATATGTTCGCCTGTCTTGGCTGCGAGACTTGTATGGTGTGAAGTACGAGCAGATGGAATGAATAGTGGCAGCCAGAGCATATTTGCGCCATTTGGTTGGTTGTACGATCTTCGTTAACAAGAGTGCTACACATCGGTGTGTTATTCTTGGAGGCATTTCGTGATCTCCATCAGGTTGGTGGCTTTAGTTTGGGAATGACTGCACTTCAACACATGTATGATAACCTAAACTACAGTCAGCACCATGGATTGCCAACACATGTATGAGTCATACAGATTGACAATCCGTATGAGTGTTTGTTACTACAATAACCACGATGCAGAACTTACATCTGACGACGACAGCGGCCAACGTAACCTCCACGGATGCTAACCATAACCTCCACCACCAAACCATTAGTGCAAGAAGCAACCAAATGAAAATCCAACCAAGAAGCATGAAGCAAGAAGCAATATGAAAGAAGCGCAACGAAGAAACAGTGCAATATGCTAGTTGTTGTATGTTAATAACAAAGAGAAAAGGAACAAGGGCAAAATTGGCATTTCAACAAAAATGTTGGGTGTATTAGAATTATTTTGGGTGTAGGAAGTTAAACCTCATCCAAAATACCTATATAAACTATCAAACTACCTATTCTTCAAAAAAAAAAAAAAACTATCAAACTACTTTAATAGAAGGGCCAACCATTGAAGCCCATGGAAGTTTTGGTTCAAAGGTGTTAGCTGCAGATGGCCACTTATGACCCAAAGGGAAAATTTTAGCAGTTCATTATATCACTTGTGGCTTTTTGTTGTCGATTTTGTTAACTATAATAGTTAAAAAATAAAAAAAAATATTTGTTTATTAAAATTTATGCAAAAATGTATTGAAAAAAATTAAATATTATACTTTTAATAAGTTTCTTTACACTTTTTAATTATTATTCTTAAAATAACGGGTAGTAAAACTATTTTATTAATTAATGCTTGCAAGTTGCATACACAATATCATTTTATAGGAAGTGCGTATCCCCTAAGAGCATATCTAATAATTTTGATATAATCAATTCAATTTTTTGTCACATCATACTTAACTAACTCAACTAAATTTTTCTTCAAGTGTATTTCTGTTAACAAGTTGTTTAACTTTAAAATACTGTATTTCTCTCTCCTATATTTATTACAAAATTAAATAACTCATGAGCAATAATTGCTCATATAAACAATTCTCTCAAATTTTAAATAACTCAAAATCATATATATCGCATTAAAATAATTTTTTTTATTAAGCAAATCCATTAAGCAACTCCCCATTTGTTGATGCTATAAGGGAATGCATACACAAGATCATAAAACTTAGCAAAACCAAAAGAAACCCTTGAAGGAGCGATCTGACTCTCAACTGTTCAAAAATTTGATAATAGCGTGAAAGGTGGTAGAATGAAAATATTTCATGTTATTTTAACAAAGGATAATAATTATTTTTTCATTTTCTTGTGAAGGTTTTACTAGCATTTAGCTATCTTAAATTTTAATTGCATAAACACACATATATATATATTAACCACATTTTTCAGCAACTCAATTCCACAACCAGTCATATAACCAAGGATTTGACTTGGAAATTAGAGACCAAGTAACGAGCTCATTATCGTACCTTTTACCCGATAAAAATTCAGTGCCACAGGAAGCGTGGAGCTCATGTTTATATTTCCTAAAAAACATTTCGTTCTACAAGACGCAAAATACTACTACAATGATATTTATTCTGAGTACAGAATCAGGAATGGAAAGAGCAGAGATATTAGGATACGTATAAAAAGAATAAAGAAAATAAATAAATAAATAAACAAATAAAGTGTAACTCAGGAACAAATAAAAATAAACCTGGTGACATGCATTTTCATATGTTGTGCATCATAACTGATGCGTGCTGGACCTAGAAGTGTAGGAAAAAAACAACAAAATAATGAAAGTGGATTCATCTTTTGTATCCAATTTGAATAGTAATAGAATTTACACCCACCAGACTTCTTAAGCTTTTTAAGTAAATCATTGCTGCTCTTGATCCACCAGTATCTTTAACTACTAGAAACTATATTTACCAGCCACATTCAAGAGAATATAACCTGAACCGATCACATGTAAATAGCCCAAAAAAAGGCAGAGGTGCAAGTAGCACCTCATCTAACACCTATAAAGAGACTTAGTAGTAGTATAACAAAACAAATATGGAACAATTTAATAAGCAACACCAGCCACCCCCTTTGTAAAATTTCACAACTCACAAGTATTGTTCATGTATTCTGGCACGGTTCTCTTCCCACCATAATCTAGCATGCATCTCCCCAAATTTTTCTCGGCTGTGTAACACATGAGAACACCAAGAAATAAATTCCATAGACTTCTACATCAAAATTCTACCATGAAAACAAGCACTATATGTGTGTGTGTGTGTGTTCATGCCTAGATTTACACCATCCATACACAATTGAGACAATGGTCTATGGGAACAAAATGGGAGGAAGGCAGTAATGGACAAATCAGCACAAAAATTTGACCATTGCCTGTTTCCTAATTCTTATACTATAGTATAGGCCAATTAAATCGTAATGTATTAAATGGTTAGATATTTGACATAGTAATGAACTGCTAAAGAGCATTTTCCAGTCATAAAATTAGCAGCAAGTACCTGAACCTGACTCGTTTGAGCTCTCTTGCACCACCTGGCAATGCTCTGATCGTAATGTAAACCCCAGGTTCATCCTGTTCAACCCATTCAGTCTCCAAATCACTAGCATTGCTGATTGAAAAATCACCGGAGCGATCAGCCTCTCTCGATGAGCTACTTCTGATAGAAGCATCCATTGATGATACCTCCGTTTTAGCCGCACTAATGGTGGACACTTTCGGTGTTGAGTTCATACCATTTGAATCATAGAAATGCCGAGATTGCATTGACTGATGATCAAAGGAATCTGAGGATGAGTATCCCATTCCCATCCCTGTTGGACGGTACATATTACGAGGTAACCGTTCCCTGTTCAGTGGAGGTGTTACGGGGCTTTCTTCTGCTGATTCAAGCTTTGAGCTCTGTTATGAATCCAAGTAAAGTGAACAAATTAAAAACAGTAAAGCAATAGCTTTGAATTCAGTCATTAAGAGAAAAGTGAGAAAAGAATTATTGCTTGAAATGATTATTGTTTCTGAAGAAAAAGGCAAAGCTAGTAAGAAGGCATTGAACAAAAAGGAGGATTGTTAGTTTGTCACAGTGAAGCACCTGAACTTTTTAAGTACATTCACTGTATTTAAGGAGAAATTTTTAGGTAGTTTTGGATTATCACTTGTTATGTGAATGTTACACCAATAAAAGTTTTTAAATTTATGAAAAATAATTAATAACACTTGATTTATTTTATGCTTTACTCCTTAGATGATTTATTTTTATTTTGCGTAATCGAACTAAAAATCACTGCCCTAAATAAACAGGGTTGAATCAATGACTCCCAATTAATTAGAATACTGTAATTTGACCCCCACTTCTATATGCCTACTTATATGAATTGAACGGCCTAAGCATTGCCCCGAGTAACATGCAGCAGCCAATTAGTAAATTGTATATGTTTTTACATGTGTTTAAGCTACCTAAATTACCTCATCTTCAGATCTTGGTGGTGTTGGAAGAGGAAATGCTTGGCGGTTAAACCTTTGAACATTGTAAAGTTCCATAACCTTGTCGTAGTTCTCTGCCCACCACCTTTGAGCTTGCCATTTATTGAACATCTCTCGACTATACATAATAGAAAATAAACCAAAATTCAATTCACTTCTCTCTAGTCCTGATGTCATCATATGAACTATATGCATTAGAACAAAGCACCATTGGCATTTAGTATCTGAATTTTGGAAAATAGCAATGCAACAGTATTATAAAACAGTTAAAACTAAATTGTCCCTTTTGTCCTTCCCATCACATCCTGTTTTCCTTTAACTTATTTTCTTTTTTCATGTATGTGATGTTGGGTAGAATGGTGGAATAATGATTCTTTCAAGCTAAATGATAATCGAGATTTTTTTAAAAACATATTCTGTATGAGTGGTGTCCGCGTGACTATAGCTTAAAACCTCAGCTAATTTCAGTTTGTTGCTGTTATTATGATGTTATTTTGTTGACCAAATAGCTTTCTTAGATGAATTGCAAGTTATTTTAGTGGTTTATGACACTGTAATCCATCATGCTAAGTTACTCAACTGATTACTTTTTGACAAAGAATTCTCAAATAAATAATAAAAAGCAAAACCGGTCATTCGGTGCGTGGAATAAAGTTGTTCTACAGCCAAATTTGACCTTACATTTGTGGTTTGTCTTGACAATCGAAAGCAGGTGGGTCCAAATGTAATTAGTGACAAATACATAACTAAAACCCACCAAAACATGAATTGATTTAGATTTTTTATTTTTGGTCAAATGAATTGATTTAGATGGTTGAATAGGTTTTAAATTTGATGCTGTATTAGCTTGAGATAAATAAATGTCTTAAATTTCTGCATTGAGGTTGTGGAAAAGACAAAATAAAAGAGACAGAAAATCATGCGTACATAGACCCACACACTAATTCCACGGTGGTTGGGATTGCATCACAAGTCACCAAGTAGGACCAACATACCCAAGTGTCATTCGTGTTTCTATCCTACAATAATTTAAGAAAAAATGTGATAAAAGAATATCTACAAGACTTTAACCTATACTGTCTATCTTTAACATTATTTCGTGCCCACGAGTAGAGGTTCATATTTTTGTCTTGTATATATTTGCGGAGTGGACAATGATGGAAGCATTCCCCAGCATATTGCAGATTAAAAGACAAAAAATACTGGTATTAGACGAAGACAAAGTGACGAAGAATCACTGAATCAGGCATGACACAACGAAATTTGAAAAAAAAAAAAAAAAAAAAAAGGAAGCAGAAGAGTTTCCTCCGACCACTCGACAAAACTCGGTTTAAAGGTACCAACACAATCAACAACGAGCCACCAGGGCCACCACCACTCACAGGCCACAATAAGTTCTCTTTTGGACACCTTTTTTGATTGCTTTTGGCAAGGGCGTGAAATTTTACTGAGGAATGTGGGGCCCAAACCTACTCTATCATAGCAGTATTTACGGAGAGGAATCATGCTTTCATTTATAGCATTGGGGGATTTGGACTTTGGATACTTGGATTGGCAGCGACAAGTGAGCATAAATGCATAATTGCGATCAAGCTGAAGCGCTCAAACCCGTTCCCACTTATTAACAAAAGACAATACCGTGTGAATGGCATGAAGTTCCAAAAATTGGATGATTTTCTGGAAACGGCAATTTTGCCAATTATAGCATCATTACTCACTGCTCTCCTCAAAACTCATGCAAATCATCCACAGGAGTAAATCGAAATTTCACTAATACGACTTAATGGCATTTCACTGTATTGTCCAGATTGAGAAGGAAAGTTTTAATATCTCTCTGCATATTGTAGTTATTTTATTTTAACTACTATTACAATACATTACATTTTAGGCATGCAATGCGATGAGACGCATAAAATCAGAGGAATAAAATTTTAATCATTTATCATTGAAGGAATTTACTTCTACAATTTAACATTACACAAAAAAAATGCAAATAAATCCTAAGAGAATTAATATTATAAAACGATTTTTTACATCTGTATAGTGTAATTAAATTAAAGAAAGCTTCAAGTAAAGAACACTTGAGATATTTACATTTATCTCATTTTTAGAAAAAGATCTGTCAATGTGAGAGAATCTATCATGTTACACTTGACTAATTTTTGGATGTTATACAGGCGCAATTCGAACCCCAATCCTCATGGGGATTGTGTTACGACAATTATCATAAATACCAAGAGTGCGAGTGTTCCACTTGACTAATTCTTTGGGATTCTTAAAAATGCATTTAACAATTTATTTTATATTTTAAACTAAAATTCAGTATATATGTTTAAATGAGTATTGATAAAATTAATTTTAAATGAAGTATATTTTGTAAATTTGATTTTGATTAAAATTAATCTGAGAATAATATAATTTATTATAAAATTAAATTAAAAATAAAAATTTAATATAAACCTTTTAATTCAACGTAAAAGCATCTGGACCTATAATTAATTTTAAAATTTCTTATAATATAAAATCAAGCATATAAAAATAAATTTAATGTAATTAATTTTAGATCCAGATGTGAACCAAAACACACGGTGAGTTAAGAACCCCCAACTCCAAGGGAGAAGCCGTTTCATTTCAGATATACCTAAGAAGCGTATACAGAGGCGAAAGCGACCCTACTAGAGAGGTGTAGCAAAAGACAGTCATTGTCATCATCGTCATCACCCAACACGCACACTCACCGTCCGATCAAAACCCCCCACGCCAACGAAAACGAAAACAACCACACCACCGCCACTGTCGTCCCCATTACAAACACAGCACGAGACGAGAACTCGTAACGTAACGAAACATAACAATAAACATATCACAACGCAGTATAGTATAGTACGTACCTGAACCGTATGCGCTTGAGATCGTTCCCGCCACGTGGCAACGAAACGAACGTAATCAAAACGCCAGGCTCCACCTGCGCCACCCACTCCTTCGGCTCGTTCTCTTCAACGAACAGCACCACCGGCTCCGCCCGCCTCCCGCTGGCGGAGTTCGGCGTCCCCTCCCCGCTCGAAATCCCCTTCAGCCGCGCCTCCATCTCCTTCCCCCACGTCCTTGTCGTCGTCGAGCTCGAACTCCCCGTTCTCCGGTACGACCACCGGAACCGGTCCGAATCAGCGTCCGACTCGGTGGCGTTGCTCCGAACTTGCCCCTGCGTCGCTGGCCCCGTGCACGGTGCGCAATGCTTGTACGCTCCCGAAGCCTTCAGCGCCATATCCCTTATCTAAATTCACAATTAGAAACCAAAAATTAACAATCGTTTTCACTTTTCAATATTCAATTTCGTGGTTTCTACTTGTACACTACCTGAGAAGTGAGGGATTTGACGGCTTGCGATTTAGCGGCGCTTGTCGCGTTGTTCGGATCCGACTCATCAGGTTTCTTTGGACGAGCTATGCACGTAAGCATTTTCGCTTCCCGATAAAATCTCTGCGAAAAAAAAATAACAATTAATTAATTTATTTATTATTTAAAAAAAACGGATTCCACATCCATTACAGTCGCATTACAGAATCTGAAAGAGAAAGATGAGAATTACTACACTGCAGCTGAGCGTGAAGCCGTGAGACAGTGAGGAAAGAAAAAGAAGGGTTAATAAAGCGCGAAAACCGAGGGGCTGCTACTGCAAGTCAGAGCCATGCGCAGCAAAATGCATTAATTAATGTGCGAGTTCAATTACGAGATCAGAGAATCACTGGTGGAGACAGGAATGGAATGTTATTATAATAATGGATTGTGGAAAATGAAATTCAGAAAGTGGGAAGAGGGGGCATGGTGTCGGAGTCAATGGTGGATTCTCCGGTGGCGGCAGGGTAGGGGTGTGATTTTATTGCTTTGCTTGGTTCGGTAGAAGCTATAATGGTGCTAGAGGAGTGTTGTCTGCTGCTACTTTGGATTTCACTTTTTTTTGTCTTCCGGGCTTACCGGTTACCGGATGTTAGCTGGCTGTGGCACCTCTCGCGCTTTGCTGTGTTTTCAAGTTTTGGCATACTTGCTTGCTCGGTGTTCAAGGAACATAGTCCTCACTTTCTTCGGTTTGGGCTCGGCCCATAGCGCGTCTATGCACTGAAGGCCCAATTACAGCCCAACAAGTGAAATTGTAATAGATCCTAAGATCATTGATTAAAAGAATAAATATTTTTATTGGTAGACAAAAAATTGTATTAATTTTTAAAATTTATACAATAAATAATTTTTTTTATCTTAGTTATTAAACCAATGTCTTAGAGTATTACTTAGTAATACCCATATATATTACTACTAGTTCTTTATGCTAAAGTAATATACTTAGAGCATCTCCAATCAGAGATGTTTGGTGAGTTTTTTAGTCTAAGGAATGATTTTTTTTTGAGTTCTTTGGCATTTGAGCAAATTGACGTGACAATATGGATTTCTTCGATGGACGATGTGTTCTTATATCAGGAATTGTTTCTTACCGATAAAAAATCATTATTTTCATAGAATCTGCACTCCCCAATCATTCGCACTCCCCAATCATTCCAACAAATCAGATTAAATAGATGAAGCAAACGCAAAGATGAAATTTCACAATTTTTTTTTTTGCATTTTCCTAAACAAATCAAATCATCAAATACAATCTCAACCCAGAATAAAATATAAACCAAATTAAAGAGTACGAATAGTGACTCTGAACAGAGTACTGCCTCCATTGTCACCACGAGAGCTGTGACGATGGTTGTGCCAGCAAGCGACGACAGTGATTGCGCTAGGGAGTAGCGACACCGATAGATCGAATGGAAGAAGAAGAAGGAGGAGGAGGAGGAGGAGGAGGAGGAGGAGGAGGAACAGAACGTTGGGGAAGCAGAAGGAAGGTTTTGGAATGAAACGATAGGTGGTGGGTGAGAAGAAGAAGAAGAAGAAGAAGGAGGAGGAGGAGGAGGAACGTTGGGGAAGCAAAAGGAAGGTTTTTGAATGAAACGATAGGTGGTGGGTGAGAAGAAGAAGAAGAAGAAGAAGGAGGAGGAGGAGGAGGAGGAGGAATGGAACGTTGAGGAAGCAAAAGAAAGGTTTTGGAATGAAACGATAGGTGGTGGTGATTTTTTTGTTTTATTTAAGTTACAATAAAAATTGAAAAAATATAAATATATTAATAATTTTAAGTTTCTTTTTTATATATTTTTTAGAATTGGAATAAAATTTTATGAGTTGCATAAGAGTAATATGATATTGTAAGTAGCTATATAAAGTATTATAGAGTTTCTTCATCGTTATATTTTTTTAATTTCAATATCATTATGTTTAATTATCTATTATTATGTAAAAGTATATTTTTTATTGTTACGCATTTTCTTTCAATGTTATGTAATTTTTATTATTTAAAATTGATATCTAATATTTCTTTAATTATTCATATTTATTATTTGTATTCATAAAAACTGAAAAATTAATTATATTATTAAATAATAATTAAGTTTTAATAATATATAAATGTGTAAATTTCTTGTGATTTCTTATGATTTCTTGCATTGAAGTAAATTTTTGTATAATTTTTTTTTATGAGTAACATGACCTATGGAATCATAAAAGGTGTTGCAGGAAGAAAAAAAAATGATTAAGATATTCTAAAAAAACTTATATAAAAATTCCCCATTAGAGATGTTTTACTCCTCACGGTATGAAAGCAAAATGTTGTTGAAGGGCAATGGTTCGAAATTGTGTGCGTATGCTTGTTCTAAATAGTGATCAACATAGAAATTGTGATTACGTGGAACATAGTCAGCATATGTAATCAATGGCAAGTTTCGGAAGGTTTTATGGTATGGAATGGATTCTCATAAAGTATAGTAGTATATCTTAATTAATTAAGCCACCTTTCATTGAATGTGTTTTATGGAAATATTACTTTTAATGGCAAATCAAACTATAAAAGAGTACATTTATAATTGAGATAAGAGTATCTCATCATAATAGGGGAAATAGTTTAAATGCATCAAATGGATGGATTTGGAACTTTCCTTGCATCAGCACCTCTTCAACTCTTCTATCTACTTCTTCTTCTTCTTTTTAATTTTTACAACGTCTCACTTCATTTCTTTATACTATCTCTTCTCGCCTTTGATTTTTTTGGCTGCAATATGTTTTGGTAGAAGGGATGTTATATTTTTTTTTCATATTTTCTTATGTTTTCATGTATAATATATTACAAAAAAACAATTAAATGAAAGAATAATTTAAAATCATCCTAGAGCACTCTCCTATTAATCCTCTTACTTGCTTTGTAAAATAAATATTTGATACTTTATATGCTTTTAAGACATTAAATACATTTAGCTTTTAAATGGCTTTTCAACTCAGCAAGTGTCACCTTAAAGATTTTATTAACTTAACCTCTCGACTTCAGTGTTATAATAATTTCTAAAGCTAATTATGACTTTGAGAATCTTCCTATAACTTTTGTTCTAGTGGTAAAATACTTGATCCAACAAGACATTGCCAATTAATTAAAGAATTACCATAATACTTCATCACCATTAACTTATTTATTTAAAAAATACATTAGCAAATAAATGATTCAGTTTTCGCAAGATATTTGTACTGTGGTGAAAAAATGTGAACTATACATGAAGATCGTATTTTATCTTGCCTTATTTTTGAAATACTAAAAAAATTAAAACTAAACAAAGTTTTTTTTTTAAAAAAAATAAGGATTTATTTAGGCCCAAACATTAAAAATGATATGAAAATGACATTGGAAAAATAAATAAAAAATGAAATATTTTTTTGTACAGACTTGTTTTTTGGCTAAGATAAAAACATTTAAGGGGTTGTTATTATCACCCCGAAATTGTTATTCTTACCACCTACGTTGTATTCTAATTTCCAAAAATACTCTTTCTACAAAAGTACATGTCCATTAGGTGTCCAATAGAATCGCACTTTCATTCCAATGTATAGGGTGAGAAATAAATATATGCAATAAAAGTGGAATTTTGTTGTGTATTATGCAATAGAAACATATTTTTGAAGTATATACTTTTTTCAGTTTAATCATTGCAATAGAAGTATGATTACTTTTGTTACATAATATATAATAAAATCACATTTTTATTACATACATTTGTGTCTTGTCATTTGAACCACAATAAAAATATGATTTCATTAAGAATTATGTAACAAAATTATGTTTCCATTGATTTGTTTGACAAACAACTTGCAATTTTGGTTAAACACAACACAAATCATAGTATAACAACCATAGTCAAATTGTGCAACAATTAACAAGCTTTGGGGTCAATATTATCGGACTAAAATCAATAGTAATTGAGTTATAACATCACTAAAATCAATGCACCTAACACGAAGAGGTGATATCAATGACAATAATTAATACAAGAATAATTAACTAAAATAAATCCCTAATAATGTCTCATAATATTGAAGTCCTCTACGAAATGATATCAAGTTTAATTTTTGGATGGATGTCTTTAATTTCTTTTTGTCACGAATGAACTTCAATAACACAATATATTCTTCATTGTGGCATAATAGAAAGGAAGTGACAACCATCCTTTTAAAAAATATACTTACAATACTAAAAATGGGTAAACTTTTAAAAATGATTTTGCACATCTAAATTATATGAACATATAATGTAGACTGTACCTGTATATTAAATAGAATATATATTAATGTTTTTATTTTCATTGTTAAATTTAAGAGCCATCGTGACAACTAGTCATTTGACTAATATAATCTAAATAATAGCTGATAAAAAATGTAAATAGTACTAATAAAATGAACAAATGTAGTAGTATATGTTTTTTTTTTTTTTTTTCTGTAAAAAGAAATAATATATATGTATTCTTTTTGGGACCATGCATAAATATAGCATAAAGAAGGATATTCTCATGATCTCATGATACACATATACTAATAGTATCAAACAGTTTCATAATAACACTGGAAAAGTCGAAATACTGAGGCTTTCAGGTTGGTAGCAGTTCGAGGAAATGAGCAGGAAGCAAGAAAACCTTCCCCACAAAAGCCAAAGTACCATTCAATCTTTTGAATGCAATGGTTGAGTACCGTACTTGTTCATGTTCATACCGGGTTGCGTCACCCCTTGAATCGCCACCGTTGGTATCTATCCACAATAATTGCATTTTTTGCCGCTCATTGCTGGAGCAGCGTCAACACTTCGCACCGCATCCAGAAACCTCACGATCGCGCCACGTGTCCGAATCTGAAAACCCTTTCTCCTCACTCTGAGTCCGAGACCCACGCACTGCACCGCACACTTTAACATAAACACTCGCCCCCGCGGGACGACGGCCAATCAAATCCTTCCACGGCTAATCGGCGATTATCCCTCTCCGGTCACCGGCGGCTAGGGTTCCGTCCAATCCTCTAAGCTCAAACGCCCCTTTCACAGAATCCGCCAGCTCAGAGCCTCGTCCTTCATTAATGAATTTTCATTTTCAAAGCATTTAAAGCTTCTTTTCGCTTTTGACACCTTTATACGATGTCGTTTTTACGACGGAGAAAGGCCCCTGCGAATCCCGTGCGAAACGAGGAGGAGAAAGAGAAGGACAAGAAAAAGGTTATTAAGGCGAAGATTATCGAAGGCGAAAAGATAACAATAAAGAGATGGTCGTGCGTGGATAGCTGTTGTTGGTTCGTGGGACTCATATGTTCAATTTGGTGGTTTTTGCTCTTTCTGTACAATGCAATGCCGGCGTCGTTCCCTCAGTACGTGGCGGAGGCCATTACGGGGCCGTTGCCGGATCCTCCCGGCGTGAAGCTGGGGAAGGAGGGCTTGACGGTGAAGCACCCGGTGGTTTTCGTGCCCGGAATCGTCACCGGCGGGTTGGAACTCTGGGAGGGTCGCCAGTGTGCGGATGGGTTGTTCAGGAAGAGGTTGTGGGGTGGCACCTTTGGGGAATTGTACAAAAGGTACCTTTTTATTTTCTCTTTCTGCTATATAGGGATTTGAATGTGTTTCAGTAGCGTGTTTGTTTGAATTAGTCTTTTGAGTAAAAGACCTTGCATGGTGGTTTCCACTTACCACAATTCGAAAAGCTGTTTGAAAATGTTGTATTACTTGATTGGGAAGTATGCAAGTGGAGTTTTACAACAATGGGTAAGTGTGTGTTTGGGAAATGAATTCTGTTATATACTATCTAGTGAGTTGGAATGAGACTGACATGGTACTACTTGTTTATCAACTGCATGTTTTTTGATGTTGAAAAATGAAAAATTATTATTCTTTCTTTACTGGATCCTGAAAACTGCCAAGGCTTTTGTTGTAACTCAGAAATATATAGCGAAAAGTAATTAGGCAATATTCTCTCTGAAGTACCTTTCTTTCTTGTATTCTTCTGTCAAAGTTTACTGATTTTCGTTAGGAAACATGATGATGTAAATAGCAACATTACGATCTACCATTATCTATTTGTTGTGTTATGATGACATTTTTAGGCATTTCCTCTAGGTTTGGTATCTGTACTTTTCCTTTATATATTTATATATATATATATATATATATATATATATTGTAATAATATGTTCTTCATTTGGTAGAGGGAATGAATTTCCCATCCTTCGTATCATTAATTGTAAGGCAGAAGTTTTTCATACCCACAAGTTGATTTGGGCTGAACCTTTTTCACTGGCACTTATTGAAGTCCACATTAATTGTAAGGCAGAAGTTTTTCATACCCACAAGTTGATTTTGGGCTGAACCTTTTCCACTGGCACTTATTGAAGTCCATCTGTCTGGCAGAGTTTGGGAGTTTAATTCAAATGTTCAATATTGTAGCCATTCCAACATTTGTCTTGCAGCGCATTTATCTGTCCTTTTTTATTGGCAAATATATTTACATCAAGTTCTTGTTTTGTGGACGTTTAATGACTCGTATAGAATTTATCTATAATGGTATATGATTTTTATTTTACCTTCTGCAGACCATTATGCTGGGTTGAGCACATGTCACTAGATAATGAAACAGGACTAGATCGTCCAGGCATTAGAGTTAGGCCTGTGTCTGGACTTGTAGCAGCTGATTATTTTGCACCTGGTTATTTTGTCTGGGCAGTTCTAATTGCTAATTTAGCTCGCATTGGATATGAGGAGAAAAACATGTATATGGCTGCTTATGATTGGAGAATTTCATTTCAGAATACAGAGGTAGTTCTCTGCCCTCTCCTGTATTTTGTTTTTGTATTCATTTTTGGTAAACCCTCAGAGGACTTTTTTTCCCCTTCTTCATTTGACCAGGTCAGGGATCGAACTTTGAGCAGGATGAAAAGTAATATAGAGCTCATGGTGGCTACAAATGGCGGTAATAAGGTGGTTGTTATTCCACATTCAATGGGTGTTTTGTACTTTTTGCATTTTATGAAATGGGTTGAGGCACCAGCACCGATGGGTGGAGGGGGTGGGTCAGATTGGTGTGCCAAACATATTAAAGCAGTGATGAACATTGGGGGACCTTTTCTTGGTGTTCCAAAATCTGTCGCAGGACTTTTCTCTATAGAAGCCAGGGATATTGCTGTTGCCAGGTTCTTTTCTCACCACTATAAATTTGAATGCTTGGTTCTGTATATGTTTTTTTTAACCCACAGTTTCTTCTATGTCTCTTGACAAGTAGGTTTTGGAACGATTTTTACAGATTATATTTCTGTAAGAAGTGGTTGTGTAATTTTTGTCCCTTTTGAATGAACAATAAGTTTCTATTTTAGTTTCTGTATTCTGTTACCCCTTGAAAGCTCAAGTTTTGATCAATATTCTTAATAAGTCAATCATCGGTTAATTTTATACAAACTTCTATCATTCCTCCAAAAAGTATTTTATAATGCTGTTGATCTGTTTCTAAGACCTCTAAAATTGTGTTTCCTTGACATAAATAAGGATTTTCTCAAGTTTTGCTTGGGTGAATTTTTCTATAATTTCTATTGATGATATTATTATAAAAAGAATCATGTTAGCTGTGAATACATACATAATCTATATGAATGAAGTCCTTATTCATGAATCTCTAAACCTCATACAGGACTTTCGCACCAGGTTTTTTGGATAAGGATGTTTTTGGTCTTCAAACTTTACAACATCTAATGCGGATGACCCGAACGTGGGATTCAACCATGTCAATGATACCCAAAGGTGGGGATACTATATGGGGTGGCCTTGATTGGTCACCTGATGTATCCTATAACTGCAGTACGAAGAAGCACAAGAACAATGATACTTACGGTGCATTTCAAAATAGCAAAGAGAATCTTGGGTTTATGAAAAATATAAATTATGGGAGACTCATATCGTTTGGGAAAGATATAGCTGAGTTACACTCCTCCAAGCTCGAGAGGTTGGATTTTAGGGTAATGTTCTTAATATATACATTGAGCATTTTGTTTATAATCTCCATCCTTCTTTTTATTGTTGGAACAATAGTATTTGTAGACATACCTGATTTGTCCTTTTAAATATCAAGAACTCAGATCTATAACTTAAGTATTTATATTTAGTTGAACAGCTCAGCTTTCAGTTTGTATATGAATATTCATGGTTACATAACTTTCTATCATTTATCAATTTCTAATTTAAAAATTGCTCTCTGTCTGTCCTTTCATTTGCCCTCAAGTTGAAGTGAAATTTACTCTTTTATCAGTCAATTGCATTTTCAGATGGAAGTTCCTTTATATCTGTCTCCCAATATTATCAAACTCTGGAAACTTGTTAAACATGTGCAAGTAGCATCAATTGTTTTTCTGAATGGCATTGTTATGAGTTTCATGTATTGTTTGTTGTTGAAATTGACAGGGTGCTATTAAGGGTAGGAACCTTGCAAACACATCTAACTGTGATGTGTGGACAGAGTACCATGACATGGGTGTTGAAGGAATCAAAGCTGTTACAGATTACAAAGCTTACACAGCCGATTCAATTTTGGATCTGCTTCATTTTGTCGCCCCCAAGATGATGAAGCGTGGGGATGCTCATTTTTCTTATGGGATTGCTGATAATTTGAATGATCAGAAATACAAACATTACAAATATTGGTCTAACCCCTTGGAAACAAGGTGAGGTTCTTTACTTTGATTTTGTTCTTGTGGTTCACTCCTTATAAAAGATGAAGTTGAACTGAGTGGCTATTTATTTTTCGTTCATCAAAAGCCTTCTGAGCATTTTTAATATTATACAAAGCAAGCACATCAATCTAGTTCAATAGGGTCCCTGGGGCTGGGGGGTAATGAGTTCTACTGTTGCATAGCACTTTGCTACTGTGTAATTATTTTGTTACCTGGATTGGTGGAACTAATGGATTGTTGATTTAACTATCATCAATAATTTCATATCATGCTATGTTTGAAAATATGTTGCTTCTATTATTCCTGCCTGTGGTTTGTGTTATTTTTAATATTCTGTCCTGCTGCTACAGATTACCAAATGCTCCAGATATGGAGATTTACTCTATGTATGGGGTTGGGATCCCTACAGAAAGAGCCTATGTCTACAAGTTAACTCCTCAATCTGAATGCCACATTCCATTTCAGATTGACACCTCAGCAGATGGTGGAAATGAGTACACATGTCTAAGGGATGGAGTTTACAGTTCTGATGGTGATGAAACTGTTCCTGTTTTAAGTGCTGGTTTCATGTGTGCAAAAGGTTGGCGGGGAAGAACCCGCTTTAATCCTTCAGGAATCCGGACATTCATAAGGGAGTATGATCATGCCCCTCCAGCTAATCTTCTAGAAGGTAGGGGAACCCAGAGTGGCGCTCATGTTGATATATTGGGTAACTTTGCCTTACTTGAAGATATTATACGAGTAGCAGCTGGAGCCTCTGGTGAGGACTTGGGTGGAGATAGAGTGCACTCTGATATTTTCAAATGGTCTGAAAAGATCAATTTGAAGCTCTAGATTCACATGGTAACTGGTAAGTTCACTCCTTGGCCTTTTGGCATTAATTGTGGGCCTCGGCCTAAGTATAGTCTAACTTGGCCAACTTCTTTGTCCTATCTTAAGTGAAAAATTAGATTATAAATGTTTGAATCAGGGTAAATATTTTGATGCTTCTGATTTTCACACAGGATGTTTGTATTCCTTCTTCTGTGGCTAGATTACTAGTCCAAACAAGGCTTTCGACCAATGTTTATAAAATGTACTGGGGATTGAACTGGTTGTGGTTCAATTTGTTGAATTTGTAGTTAAAGCACGATTGAACTGGAGACATAGTCTGTTGGTGATCTGCCAGTTCAAGTGATAGTTTTTTTTTTTTCAATTTTTAAAACCTTGCTCTCAACATTTTAAGTTTTTATACACTGATGGAGACCAGTTTATAGGTATCATAAAATCTTTGGCTTTGGAATCACATTAAAGTGGAATCAATACATTAGCTTAAGCTACCAATGTCTGTTGGTCTAAATCCTAAATCCTGTTTGAATAAACTTCTCCATAAACACTTGTAGGGAAAAAAAGAAGATAAAATGAATTGAGCTTCTCTCATGAGTTAAAATCAACTTATGCACTTCTCATCTAACTTTCCAAAAATTGAGGTGTATGGGAAAAATAATAAAGTTGATTTTAGTTTGTGGAAGAAGTACTCGGAGAGCTTTTTCCTCTGAAACAAGTTCACTTGGCTTGATTTGAATTAGTTGCGAGTCCAATGTGACTTTCAGATAACAAGGGTCTAAGATCAAAAAAATATTTTAGCTTTAATTTATGGTGTTGGCCAGTTGGCTTATTGACTTGTTTTCAGTGTTAACATTTCTCCAAGAAACTTACCGTTGCTATTTTTCTGACCTGATTACTATTGTTACATCATTACTTCAGTACTTGATAGAATCCTATCTGCTTCAACTGTTGTGCTTTAAGATGGAGCTGAAGGTATTAGATCTGTAGCTGATAGACCAGTCGCAGTGAGAGCTTGCTTATTACTCGGATTTTATCTATAGAATTTCATCGATTTGGGAAAGTGTTGAATCTGTTTACAACCCCATCCCCAGGAAAAAAATTATACCAAGCTCTTAGTTTAGGTGCATGATTCATGCTTGACGAGAATTTTGTTGATTCTATTCATTGATTTGATTATTGTCAAGTGTATTAGTGTTAGTCTGCTCCCGCTTTCACTCTACTATTTTTTTATGCGCTGCACGGACTACGTTGTCTTGTCGGTCAAAAGTTTTGAACAGATTATGAGCCCAACCTCAAGTATAGGAATAACAGTGGCGTAGTAGTAGTAGTTGTTGTTATTATTATTATATCCTAACACTGGAGTTAGTTATATTGTTTATTAGATTACGTTGTACCTTCCAATTTCCATTATGATGGGTTTATAAATGCATGCTTTTAATTTGAAACCATAGATTTACTGTAAATCGGTGTAAACAATAGATTATTATTGATGAAGTTGGTGGCAATATTTTCAGATGGAGTCTTTACTTTGGTCTTATATATAATTCCATAAGTCTGAAGCCTTAAAAAAAAAAATCCATAAGTCTGAAGCCTTAAAAAAAAATTCACGAGTCTGAAACTCTGTAGTTTGTTCACCCACATACTACAACTTACACATTGTGTTCGATGCCAATAATGTAACAAATAACTTTTTTACGGACCAGAAACTAATTTCGCATCTTCCTTAATATCATCGACCTATTCTTTATTGTCTGACAATGATTCTTATAAGTATGTTTAGTTGTTTACTGATTATTCTTATATTCTTATAACCGGTATGACTTGTTTGACACCGTGTACTGCAACTATTTATTGGTTCTCGTAGGAACAAAATAAATTACCTTTGTTGTTGGGAACCATTGGTTCTGCTTGTCACAATAAATATGTAGGAATTTGGTCTCAAGTCAAATTTATACCCTCCAAAGACATCTTGTTAGCCTTCATTTGAGCTAGAAACATTGGTTTTACATATTCATTCATGTCACGACATGAATAATCATTTCATCATTTTTTATAACATATTTGATTACTGATTAAGAACTTGGAACATCAATCTTTGAACTAGAGACTATTTATGATGTAATTAAAAAATGAATCACAATACTAATTCACCACGTCTACAACAGACATCTTTTTACCAATTTCTTATTGTAAAGTCATTTCAACCGTAATTGAATTTGTCCCTTACCAACATATTTAAGTACTTCATGAAATTCAATTTATTACAAAACTCTATTGATATAAGCTTGATTTTATCATCAACTTTGAATTGTAAGGATTGACAAAACTATTATTCAATTCGGTGCCTTTTCTTATTGTCATCATTCGTGTCTCTTCTTCCATAATTTGGATATTCTTCTTTATTAAATGAATTTTTTTTACCAAGATTCACCAATTTGGTTGACATTAATACAGATATTGGCAATTTTTATATTGATTTATTGTTGCAGAAAAACATTGCTAGGCTAGTATGCTTAATGCATTTTATTTTAGCTCAATTTAAGATAAATATTTTTTGGCTATTAAAATCTCTTCTTAAAAATGGTAAAAATGTGCTCTTTTTTTTCCCTTTAAAATGTATTAGTCTAACCACACAATTAATTTATTTTTTGATAAAAATCATGCAAATTAATTTAGTAGATAATGTGCTCAAAATTAAAAGATAAAACTTTACAACTCATAAGTCATAAATTAACAAAAGATATCGTATTCCCCCCAAAAGAATCACAATTCATATAAAATCTCTTCCTCCTTTTCCGTTAGCTGGCCTTCCCATCACAACGATATTACTCTGTAGTTATGGCTAACCAAGAATCAAGGATCAAGTAAGGAAAAGGATCACATCACTTATCCCCGCCCTGTTTTACTTTTTTATTACCTCATTCTTTCTTTATACATGTGGTTTATATCTTTGATTCTCTTGTATTTATCCTTGATTTTAAAAACAAAATGAACGTTAAGTTTACTTTTGCAATAAGAATTTTTCTGCTCATTTTAAGAAAATGAAAATGATTCGCAACCTTGCATGATATTTTACTCGTAGGTTGTTGGTCTAAATTATTTAATTCCATTCTACCGACATTTCAGCACTTGGTCTTTCTTTCCTTTATTTTAAAGAATAGAAACCTTAGTATAGATTCTCTTTTGAATAGTGAAGCCTTATCCACCACCAATTCAAATTGATTTATTTAAAAAAGAAATCAACGAGAAGTGAAAGCGTGGAAAAGGGGACGTTACCAAACGTTAATGTTAACTTATTAAAATAATAAATATCATTAGAATCGTAGGAGGATAGACTTGATCGGACTAATATAAGATTTCTTTGTCCTTTTTTAGATAAGCTTGATCTACCATATATTACTAAATTATCATATGTCTTTCAAGTTTCAACAAGAAATAATAAATTACCATGTGGCATCCAATAATGATCCCTTTGATCATTAACCAAGTATAAAAAATGAAAAACACGAAAACTGTTTGGGTCACTTGCCCACAATCCTTTTAGGCCTCGGTTACCCACAATTTTTGTCCGAGATTCCGAGGAGGAAATGGAATAGCCGAATTAGTGAGTTAAAGAAAATACTAGTGTATATAAAGGAGCAAATTAGTGATTTACAACATTAATAACAGTGTCTTTGGACTAGATTCACGGTGACAAATAATCAATCAAGTTTTTACGGTGAAATAAATAAATAAATAGTTGATTTTTTTATTTATGGTATCATCATAATTTTATGAAAAAAAATATAAGATTGATCCATGAGAAATGTTAAAAAGGAAAGAAGAAGATTTAAATTTTTTCAATAACATGTATAATAAAAAATTAATAAATTAATGTTCATTGATAAAAAAAAAACATGTTTTAATGGAAAAAATTGATTCTGGTATACTATCCAAACACAAATGTGGAAGGTGGCTGGACATTTTCGGAATTAAAATGACTAGTTTATACTATGATTATAATGTGGAAGCCAAGGTGGCGTGTATTGAATTCTTGGTTTGAGTGGGCTTGATATTAGGGTGTTTGTAGCGCGTGGAGGGAGTTGGAAATAGCACGTGGAATATGGGGCGCGTGAGGAGAGTGTGAACAGTGAAAAGCGGCGGGGAGGTGAGTGCTGAAGAAGAAGGCCCAAGGCCCAAGGCCCAAGGGTTGAGGAAAGGGTGTAGGTGGGCCCCTCAGAAAACGACGCTAATTGGAAAACATAAGCAAAGGTGGGAGCGGGTGTTGTGAGAGACTATTTATTTATGGACTCTCTCTGCTTCTTCAACAACAAAGCCATAGAAATGAAGAATTAGAGAGTGAGAGGAAGAAGAAAAAGAAGAAGATTCCAGAATCCAGAGTGAGAAACATTAGGCTTATCAGAGGAGACATGCCCGAGTTGAACCGACAATTCTATTACTACTCTTTGCTTCTTTCTTCATGCCTCATCAGATCCCAAAGGTATTTTCTCTCTCTCTCTCTCTCTCTCTCACACACACACACACACACACACACACACACACACACATTTATTCTGCATTATCCTGTCTCCAGTAGCCACTCCTAACCTTACCGTGGGATCCTATTGGTGAGTTTTAAGATTGCTGTCTACCTTTTGCATGTGGAGTTTGAGCTCACCTTATGTTCTTCTTAAGTTCACTACTCACTAATATGTTTGGAAACTAGTTCTGGGCTACACTTGTTGCTGTTACTATTGTTCTGTTTATGGAGATATAAGGTTGACTTGGTGGTAAAAGGGTAAAAGGAGAAGGGAGGGAGGGAAAGCTCGTGGGATCGATTCTTCCCGCTAACAAAAAAACTAACAATTAAATACTAACATTTGCCAATAAAAACAAAAAAACTATTGTTTTGCTTATGATTATCACCTTCTCAGTTTGTTTGTTAGTTTTGTGATGGCACTGATGGGGCATTGTGTTTTCTGGCAGAGTTTTTCAACCAACTCAGAATTGATGGGTTTTTTTTTTTTTTTTTTTTTTTTTTTTTTTTTTTTTTTTTTTTTTTTTTTTTTTTTTTTTTTTTTTTTTTTTTTTTTTTTTTTTATGAATAGCATTTGCGTGATTTTGGTTCCGATATGGTATTCTATAACAAAAGGCCCCTTGCCCAATGTATGTCATTTGGCTCTCTCTTTTCTGCTAGAGTGTACACTGGACATGTTGGATCAGATTTGATTAAACCCGTTATCCAAACTGGTCAAAATACTTTGGTTTGGGTGAGTCGGCTTTGTACATTTTTTTTTTCTGTTAAACACTCGGTCAATGACAAGTCGGGTTGGATTGGATCAGCGGGTAAACAGTCACGTTAGTCTCTGAAACTGGTGGTAAGTACCTGAGAGTGGTGGGTGCTGTGACACCAATCCCTGAAACTAAGAAAATGTCGAATAAGTCTTGAAATAAGTTCTCAAACTTAAGTTTTATCTTAGTCCCTAAAGGAATGTTAATATTATCACTTAAGCCATTTGAATTTTTGAATTTTGGACTAATATAATTGTTGATTTGCAGTTTTTGAGATTTTTTTAAAAAAATAAAATCTTTCGACTTATGGAATAATGTGACAGCACATTTTATTTTCAGGGACTAAAGTGACTGTTTACTCAAAAAAATTTAAAACTTAAATATTGTTTCAGATTTTCTAAACAATTGGAAATACTAATAATATATATATATATATATATATATAAATAAATAATTAAAAAGAATCACATTAATGGGTTTTATCATCTGGTTTGCTGGTTTTTTTTTTAAAAAAATTACCCAATCAAAAAGTCATTGGATTTGAACAGGTTGGGTTCGATCCCAAACAACTCTTGAATCCGAACCAGTTTGTTTGGATTTAGTTGGTTCAGCCGTTCAGGTTCATGGGTTACCTGAACTGAGAACACCCCTACTCTTTTAAGTTTCAAAAGCTGTATTTTATATATTGTACACTGTCTCGTCTGCAAGTAGACGTCTTTCTGTCGTATTGTATTCCTCATTACATTCCTAAATAATTAACGACATGGAAAAGGGAGATCACAAATTTGTTGTCATAACAAACTTCTATATTTTCTTAAAGGCTTATTTTTTTTCCTACCGTTTTTTGTCCATGATCCAGATAGAATATATTAAATTCGATTGAAGAGGTGGAGATTGAAAGTTGTCTATGCTTTATATATCCGAGTCATTTATGTAGCTCCTTATATATGACTACTCACTAAAGAAGAATGTCCTTTGAGCACTTCTGAATTGTTTGCCTAATAAGATGCTCATTTTGTAGGATATAATTGAAGGTTTTGATAACTAAGGCTGCAATACTGTATACATTCTACTCAAGGAATGGTATGCTATATTTCATCCTAAAATACTTTTTGTTTAGAATTATCCATTTTTAATAGTCTGATATACATTCTAAATTACCTACCATAGCTGAAATAGTATTATTGATAACTGTGATTTAAGTAGATTTAGGAACAATGTAGTTATGGCAATGGTATAGTGTAATAGTTTATTTATTTTTCAAATGGAGAAAATAGGTGCCTTGTGTAACACCCCTTACACGCACCGGGTGATTACCACGCTTAAACAGTCATTATCAGACATAATACATCAGAGATTAAGCAGTTCGGAAACATTATATAAAAGGGCATCAGCAAATGCCGATAACATACACATTGTACATTATAATATGGTGTTCATATACAACTTCACTGTTTAAGTACAAAACTGTACACAATATCCCCTCAGGGTACAACAAAATCAAAACCAAAGGCTACTAAAAAAAAAACCAGAGCCACATGCTCATGTCATCTAAGCCTAAGGTTGACAATCAGCAACTATCCCTGCATAGG
>PYAF01002932.1:552188-581945 GCA_007407185.1 Glycine tomentella | reverse complement strand
CTAGGTGTTTTCCATCAAGATTGATGTTTAAAAGGCTTGATTTGGTGAACTATGGAGCAAAAGCAAGCTTGGAAGCTCCAACAATGGAGGTCTAGGGCTCAAGGAAGAAGAAAGGAGGAAAATTGAGCCAAAATCGCGAAAATGGCCTTTTATAGGCCCTCAGCCCGAGCTCCCACGCTCCAGGCGTGGCAGTCCAGAACATCCCACGCTCCAGGCGTGGATCCCCACACCCCAGGCGTGGCATTCCAGTGAGAATCCATTTTCTGGAGCACTTCCCACGCTCCAGGCGTGGCTCCCCACGCCCCAGGCGTGGCATTCCAGAGAGAATTGGTTTTCTGAGCTGTTTCCCACGCTCCAGGCGTGGATACCCACGCCCCAGGCGTGGACACCCACGCCCCAGGCGTGGAACCTCAGAAAAACCCATAAATCAGCCTACATCTCTCTTTCTCACGCTTTTCTCTGAATATCCGTAAACATACTTATAATCCTCAATCATGAGCTTAATCTAAGCTTAATTACATGCTTAAAAATTCAAGGCATTACACCTTGGATTTATCGTCATGATAAATTCTTGGGCAAATAAATATCTCCTAAAATTTTACAATAAAAGGGCTTTAATCTGGTTAAAGTTGTGAATTTTTCATTCAAATGAGTGGAAGTACTATCTGAAAATTGAAAATGGAAACATCAAGTTCTATGGCATGCAGTCTTTGGTAATTGGAATTTATAAAACTTAAACATGTGATGAACTGGTTACTCTATTCTTCTGTTTTCCTTCCGGGTAACTAGCTGATTTGAGATTGGATATGTTCTTTTCTTTTTTTGACGTCTACCTTTGATCCATCCTATAAATATCTTATTTCAGGAACATTTCATCCCTCTCTCCCAACTTTTTGAAATAAATGTCGTGTTGCTATCCTTAGGAGTGTAAATGTGTTCTTTCCCCTGCTGTTGTTCTCTTTTGTATTTTATAGGAATTTGATATTCTTTACCTTACATCACCTCTAAACCAGTCAAACTTGAAACTATTCCTGTCAGGTCAAGATCTGGAAATTTGCTATGTGGAAAGGTTAAATGAAGCCATTCTTGTCGAATCATCCTGATACTATCTACAATTTTTCTCAAGTTGATTGTAGTCATTCAATGGTATGTAAAATTGCTGTTTATGGATTTGTTGCTTGCAGTTTTAGTTATTAACTAGATTGTCATCCCATTTCAGGCTCATACTTCTTATCCTTGTGGTGATCCTTATTTTGGTAGTTCAATAGTTGCTTATGGACCCCAGGCTATTGTAAGTTTTGTCAAGTACATTTTGTAGTGCATGGTCTTTGCATTTGGATGAGATTTTAGTATAGTTTCATTTATTGGTATGATAATTTAATGTGTTGCTGTATTTTTAAATTTCTTAGACTCAACAAATGGTGCCCCAGATGCTGGGATTAGCATCCACCAGAATTGCATTACCAGTTGAGCTTGCAGAAGATGGGCCCATTTATGTCAATGCAAAACAATACCATGGTATACTGAGAAGGCGACAGTCACGAGCAAAGCTTGAGGCTCAAAACAAACTCATCAAAAGTCGTAAGGTATGCTTCAAAAAGTACAGTTATACATTATTTTGATTCACCCTGTTTATCCCACTGGTTTACCTTATTCGTGTATGGTCATGCGTTATTTTTTGTGGTTTTGGGGGATGGGGAGGGTGGGGGTTGTCTTCGGAAAGAATGTTGGTGAGGAGGAAGAGATGGGCTTGGTTGTATATGTATATTTCACCTGTTTACCTGCTATGGTGTATAATATAAAATGTAGTTTCATTTTCTATATAATTTTTCGTTTTTAAATAAACTATATAATTTTAAGTTATTTGAGCTATGATATGGGAGAAAAAAATGCACCTAATAGATATGGAGGCATTATAGAGTATTTTTTCCTTTCTCGCTTGGATAAATAATTAAATTTAGAATATAAGCCTATACAGCTAAATGACTTGTTAACTACAGTCTAGAAGTGTTATTTATCATTGCAAGGGAGTATTGGAGGAATCACTCTGAGTATTGAACTTAGAAATGAACCGTGATACAGTAGAATTACAATTACATGTTGCATTATTCTGTGAAATGTTATTATTACATTTAGTCATATGGCAAAGCTGTACAGCCTGCTTTCTTGAATCTGTTTTGGACCAAAAGAAATAGTGTTACTCCACTGATTTGCCTCCGTTTCTAATTAATTGCAGCCATATCTTCACGAATCCCGGCACCGCCATGCATTGAAAAGGGTTAGGGGATCTGGGGGGCGCTTTCTTAGCGCCAAACAGCTTCAACAGTCTAATGCAGAACTTGTCACCCATGCCCATTCAGGCCAGGGCCCTGACATCGTTTATCAAAAGAAAGATTCATCAGAGGCAGAAAGTCATCCCTCAAGAACTGGAAAAAATGCATCTATCACATTCACAGCAATCTCTGGCTTGACAAGTATGTCCGGTAACAGTGTCAGTTTCAGGCAGCCTGAGCACAACTTCTTGGGGAACATTCCGAATATGGGTGGATCGTCACAATGCAGTGGGGGACTCACCTTTGGTGGTGGAGCTCGGCAATGTACTTCAGTTGGTCGGTGAGAGGTGGAACCAATCAAAATCAAGTTCACTGGTCTGGCAAATCATCCTTGGCTTAGTCACTTTACTTTCTGTGTTTTATGTGCTACGGAAATGTTGTCTTTTGGAAGACTCTGCATTAGCACTCAGACTTCTGCTGGTGCTTTCCCATTTATTTTGAAGTTGCTCTTGTCTCTGTTGTTGAACTGGACCAGAAAGTTTGTGCTTGAAAATTTAACTTTTTATCCGTTCGTGCATGGTCCTTGCTTTGTTCAACCCATATAAAACAAAAACGGAGAGAAGAAAATGAAAATTTGCTCATTACTGACATCAGCATGTATTTGGATGAAGTAAACACAGAACGTTGAAGTTGGTTTTACCGTACAAATACACTAAGCTAGTGTTTGGTATAGATGAATGAGAACGATTGAAAGTGAGCAATGAAAAGAGACTAAAGAGAGATGGAAAATAGTGAAAAATGATTGTTTGGTATAGATGAAAAAGAATTGAAAAAAATTGAAAATTTTAAATTAGAGTAATTTGATAGATAAAAAAGAATTTAATATTTTAAATAAAAATATGCCATTATTATTATTATTAAGCTCCATCAGTTTCTACAGTGCCTCTGAATTCATTCTCTGGCCGAATGCATATGCCCATAAATGGTCATGCATAACATATAACTGAATATGGCTATAAGAGTGGTAGCCATTTGCGTAAAAGAAAAAATTCCCGCAAGCTCTTTTTCGTTTTGTGTACACTTTCATCGCTTTTATACTCAATTTAGTTATTGTTTGGTTTACAGAGATGAAACATGGATGAAAGTGATTCCAGCTGAAAAAGAGATGAAAGTGGATAATGATGTCTAGTGTGGGTGAAAGGTAGGTGAAAGTTTTGAAATAAAGGTAGGTCTAATAATATTTTATTTTCATCTCTAACATAATTAATAGTTATTAAAAGTTCAATTAGATTTTGTATTTATATTGCTTTACTACGTGTTTGGCAATCCAACTCAATTACTCCAATACTTACCTAATTGTGTCCATTCATATGAACGTAGTTATGAAGTTAATTTATTGTATGCATTTGCAGAACTAAAAAACGAGTAGTACTATCTAAAATTATGCATTAACATTTTCATTTTTTACGACGATGATGATAAATGTGATTCCAGCTTATTTTATTATGAGATCCTTCGCCATTTGAAAGGTCCGGGAACTCCCAATCTCTATACATTTTTGTTACTTTATTTTGTATGATGTGAAATTCAGGTCACCAACAACCCTTCTCAATTCCAATAGTGTTGCTCGGTTTATTGATGATAAAAAAAAAAAAAAAAACATCTTTTCAAGGTTATTTTGTTTTGTAGAGAAAAAAAAAAATCAACCTCATAAATGACTCGAAGGAAGAGGAAAAGACAATTATTTCTCACATTTTTATCTGGTAACAGTATGTTGCAGTTTATATGGATATCAACGCTCGCGGCCGAACTTGATCATAAATTAAGTCCAACTTCCAAAATGAAAAGAGAGCTTCAAAATGTCTTAAAAAGAGAGATTAACATAAAGCAAAACACACTTTTAAGTTGTAAGTAAGAATTTTTTGAAAGTAGTTGGATCCATTAAATGCAAGTTGAATTAATTAAATGTTAGTATATACAACTTGTTTAAAATAAATAATTGTTTAATTTACCAAGTACCGTATAATTTAGAATCATAAAATGTACTAGTATAATTAACTCTTACTAGAAGTTTGAAGGGGAATTTTTTTTGGTTTCCATGTTTATATATTAAAAAAATTATTTTGGGAAATAATACTTTGTGGTAATGTTTTTTAATAAAAAAATTCACGAAAACTTTCTCAAGAAATGAAAATCTTACTTTTTTAAATTTAATTTTTCTTTTTTTATTATAATATAAGTATTATGATATTTTTATTAAATTATATAATATGATAAATAATTAAAATAATGGATAAAAATACATATAATTCTTTGATTTTAAATAATTAATCAAATAAATTTTATTCATCATAAAAAAAACATGATCAAAATTCTTGATTCCTAGACATAAAAAAAAAAATTCCATGTTAAATGCCCCCTTAATTTATTTTATACATAACAGAAAATTCAATGTGAAAAAAAGAAAAATCTAACACTAATTTTTAAGTGTTCAAAAAGTAGAAGAACATAGAGACAGTATATTATGCAAGAAGGAAAAAGTCAAAAAGAGAGAGGACCCATCCCATAAAATACATACATACACACACATGATGATGACCTGGTCTGTGGTAAAAGTAATGACATTGTATGCATGTATGGTGATGGTATGATATAAATAAAAAATCAATGGGCATGCGATGTGGAAACTGATTGGTATCGATTCCGATTGGCTCGGTGTTTCCCGAGAAAGGCAAAGAGAAAGCGGCCTCAATTTTTTGAAACTCAAATCCCAATCAATCCGGGCAGGGAACTTCCTCTCTCACTCTCACTCGCTTCAATTCTCTTCTCTTCTCTTCTGTGATGCATGAGACTTGAAATCGGTAAGTTAATTGAATTGAAGGCAAAGCGAAGAAGATCAGAGGGAGAGAGAATGGTTTCATATGTGAACATCTTGCTGTACGGCGTGGGAGGGTTGGTGGTGGCGGGGATGGCATTGCTGGTGGCGTTTCAGGAGAAGCTGGTCTACGTTCCGGTGTTGCCTGGCCTCACCAAGTCCTACTCCATCAACCCCTCTCGCCTCAGACTCACCTACGAGGACGTCTGGCTCCAATCCTCCGATGGCGTTCGCCTTCACGCTTGGTTTATCAAGCTCTTCCCTAATTGCCGAGGTCCGATTTGCTTCTCTCGATCTTTTACCATGAACTTTGCTTTTACTGTTACTTGAGGTTTTGTTTCAAGTCGAAGTCGTTATAAATTATGTGGCATCCCATGGGAGAAGTGTAGATCGTAAAGAAAATTAGGGTATTATTTGCTATGGAGTGAGTGAGACTCGATGCTTTATGCTGGTTGTGAATTGAATTAAATCGTTTTTAGTACGATGCTGATCCAATTGTTGTCTTGACTGTGCTTTTTGAAGTTATTATTGTCTTGATACCTACCAACATTGTTTTATTGAAAGGGAGGACAAATTATGAGAATGATAAGCGGATTTAAACACTAGGATTTGGCTCTTCTAAAGTGAATGAGTGCACTTTAGAGGATTTAGTATGGATACGACTATTGATTAAAAAAAAAAACAGTAGATGATATTTTAATAAAAGGACAAAACTTAGATACAGTTCTATAGATGCTTTGGTGGTGTTGTCTAATCAAAATTAGTGTTTTATCTCTATAATCTATGTTGACGTTTGATGTGAACCTTTATTATGTGGGATACCGAGGTAAAACTCCAATTCTGATTAGAGAACCACAAGTACCTAAAGAACTACATCTAAGTTATGTTCCTAATAAAATTCAAGTACATGCATAGCAACTCTGAAGTAAAGTTGTTACAAATTTTCAATCTCTACTGCTGATTTTCTAATCACTGTGTGTACGTGCACTTTATTTTTAAAATTCAACCCTTGCTTTAGAGGAGCCAAATCATGACAGGTTATTATTTGAGAATTGAGAGTACAATATCTTCATTAAGGGTGCTATGAATGAACTTGCTCTTTGGCATATGCTCTTTGTATTCAGTGATTTTTTGTACTCTGATGTTGTACTAATGTAGTTCTTTCTTATGTTCCATTGTCAGGTCCGACCATTTTGTTTTTTCAAGAAAATGCTGGAAGTATCCTGATTGTAGATATTAGGGATAAGTTGTGATCATCATTATTTCACATATTTTTACTTGAGTAGGTTCAATCTGTTTTTAAAGGCCTTGACTGTTGACTTTTAGATATTGCTCATCGTCTAGAAATGGTTCGAATAATGTTGCAGCAGTTACATTGCAATGTTTTCATGCTTTCTTACCGAGGGTATGTATCAACCTTGGCTCTTTAATCATGATTTTTCCTTGTAGCTCTGTCCGCAGATTCATGCCTTTAAAATGCACACGTCACTTGACTGAATTGGTACTAATGTATAACTCAACTATGTAGTTATGGAGCAAGTGATGGCTATCCTTCTCAGCATGGAATAACTAAGGATGCTCAGGTATGCTTTTTGATTAATAGTGATTCCCTTATTTTGGACGTCAAACTTTTCTGCAAAACAAATTTGAAATTTATTACCTCCTTGTGCCCAGGCTGCATTGGATCATCTTTTCCAAAGGCCTGATATTGACACATCTCGAATAGTTGTGTTTGGACGATCACTTGGGGGTGCAGTTGGAGCTGTACTAACAAAAAATAACCCCGACAAGGTATCCCCCTTGGAAACTATATATTTTAATGTTCATGTTTTTCTTAGCAAACATTTAATGAGTTTTTTTTGTTTTAGTTGTTGCTGTGGATTATAGCTTGCTAGATTTCAGTTGTTGCCGTTGATTATAGCTTTGCTAGATTTCAGGTGTCAGCAGATAAATGTTTCTTTAGAATGTTAATAATATATGTGTTACTATGTATTATAGCTTGCTAGATTCACAAGGTATATGGCACAACCACATATAATTTGGTCAGACTAGCTTATAAGCCAGTCAAAGTAGCTTATAAGCTACTAAAATGCCTTACCAACACTCGACATCATGTGAGAAAAGAATATTGAATTTGTTGACTCAATCTTGTTTTAGATGATTGAGTCAATTTTATTGCTCTTCCCCATGGTATACACCAGGAATCAAAATGCATGTTAAATAGGGTTGTTAATTCATGATTATAGTATTGCTTTTTAAGTGGTCCTATGAGTAATTTCCTTGAATAGGTTTATAGCAGTAGGAATATCTTAGTTTACATATAGTAAGGTAATGCTTATTGCTATTTGTTGTGAAATAATTTAGGACCCGATCCTTTTGTATTGTTATGGAATTTTATCATGACACATTTTACTTACTATCATTATTGGTCCTCAAGCATAAATAAGATTCCTTAAAACTGGCTACAAGGGGGCAGTTTTTGACAGTTTGGTGAAATATCTTTTTCAATTTTATTTTTTTGAATAAAAATTTAGCTTCAATTGTTTTTGTTATGCACTCAAAAAGTTGTTGAGTGAAATTGAAGAGCTGTGAAAATGGTCTCTAAACCTTTTATATTCCTTTTAACATAACTTCAGATTTTTTATGGTCATGTATGAAGATTCACTTTTATTGCTTTGGTGTGTATTTACTAATTAATTTAAGTGAGTTTTCAGGCAGAGGCTTTACCCACATGTTAATAGCTTTCTTCTTCAGACACTTTTTTTATGAAAAAATAATTTTGCAACTAATTTAAAATTACTGGCTTAAAGAAAGACTGTTGCAATCTTCTATTAGAAATTTAGCCAGGCATCTCCATCTTGTTATTCTTCGCAAAATTTGTTTGTGCACCTTTAATCTACATTCTTCATTGACCTGCTTTCTGTGTTTAAGGTTGCTGCACTGATACTTGAAAATACATTCACGTCTATATTGGATATGGCTGGAGTTTTGTTACCTTTTTTGAAGTGGTTTATTGGAGGAAGCTCTTCAAATGGTCCTAAAGTACTCAATTTTCTTGTACGTTCTCCATGGAGTACTATTGATGTTGTTGGCCAGGTGAGGGATGCTGGAAATTTAAGTTTTGCCTTCTATTTTTGCACCTATTAGAATTATGACACTTGGGCATAATGGTTTTTTTTTTTTTTTTCACAATTAATACTTGGATAGTTGACGACGAGGCTTAATCCTGTCTTTTTAAGATGTTAATTTTAAACTTTTAAGGTCTCTCTTTCTATGGGTATTGCTTGTGTGTGTCAGTATGTGTAGAAAGACAATTATTATTATTATTTTTTTTTTTTGCATCTTACCAATTAAGTATGTGTCTGGCTGGATTCATGTGTTTGTGCATCACCTTTTATGAACATTTCATTGCAGATCAAACAACCTATCCTTTTCCTCTCTGGATTGCAAGATGAGATGGTCCCCCCATCACATATGCAAATGCTATATGCTAAGGCAGCTGCTCGTAATAATCATTGTCTCTTTGTGGATTTTCCTACTGGCATGCATATGGATACTTGGCTGGCTGGTGGTGATCAGTACTGGAGAACAATTCAGCAGTTTCTTGAACAGCATGCCCCAGAGCAAAAGGAAGACAGATCATCCCAAAATGCAAATGGTAATTTTTTCTTTTTCTTTTCGTATGTCTTAGGATGGAGTGAAGAACAGTTATAAGTTTGGTGGAGGGTTAAACCCATTAGTAGTTTTATGTTTCAGTCATTCCTTTTTTTAGTTCTTTTTCTCTTCTTTCCTCCTCCTTTCACCCCTCTTTTATTTTAGTTTTTTCCCCCTCTCTTTTGTCTTTTTTCCACTTTTTCTTTCCCTCTCCCTTTCTCTTTCTTTTTCTTATTTCCGATTTATCATTTGGTTCATCTACCACCGATCCCAATTAACTTAGGTTAAAGATGTTGTTGATAGTTCATACTGTGTTTTAAAACTAGGATGGATGGTTTAAGAATGTGGGATTGCTTTTGCTTACTTAATTGTATGAATAATATACAATTTAGTATTTTCAGATGTGGAAGTTTTCTTGTTCTTTTTTTTGTCTTTCTCTTTTTCATAGGGCTCTGAATTTACGACTGGTCTTTCTTGTCTTATTCTAAACATCATCCATCTATTGTTGCAATTGATTTTTGTCTTCCCCTTTAGCACTACTGCTAGCAATCTCCTTCGTTGCTCTTGCTTACTTGTTTTAACACTGCTGCCAGATAATGGGGCGAGGTGATTGGCTGGCATTAAATTATTTCAATGATACTAATTGGCTAACTAAGGATTCAAACAGTTTCTGCCCTTTGAAGTTGCAGTCCGTAAGAGCGCCTTGTGAGAAGATGCTTCCTACTGGGACGTGCTGCACCACGTCAAGGTATATTATTGAACAATTTTGGTTGGGTTGTGGTTTCCAGAACTTGGAAGATACGCAGACAATTTGTGCTTACCCTTTTCCTATACTGTTCGACACCTACATTTTGGGTGTCTGATCGAATTTGACAAAATGATATGTAGAATAATAATTATTCACGTAAGCTATATATTATATACATGTAGTTTATGTACTGCTATACTTTACGTATGTTCTTAGTGAATGGGTTCATGTCTTTCATACTAATGCACGCTGCTGAGACATAATATTTTCTTTAATGTTATCTTTTATTGATTCTTTATATAGAAAGTTTGAATGTCTAATTTAACGCGTGATCTTTTTGCACGAGGATTTGAGACATATTTGAGTTAGGATCATGATTACTTGGATACTCGTGTAATAGTTTCCATGCAAGTTTAAAATTTGCTTATAAATTGTCACCAGTTTTTCTCCCGCGGATATATAAGGGTTGCATTGAAGAGACGAGTTTTTATTTACAACCATAGGACATTTAAATTAGATTGATGATAACTACTCGATATATATTGCACCGTGCTGTTGATGCATGAGAGCCTAGGAAATGTGAAGAGAAACACAAGTGTTACACGCTTTTTGAAGTTACGTTTCCCTTACACGGGTAACTGGGTAAGTGATACTATGCAGCATTCGACATATACCCATTGTTTATTTCAGGGGAAATCGGTGGAAGGAAAGATAAAATAAAAATATTAAATTTTTATTATTTGTTTGAGAAAGAAATTAAAAAGAATAAGTTTTAATAATGAAAAATTAAAAAAAAAATAATGAAGCAAAAATATTATCTGTTTTGGATTAAATTTAATATTTTTTAATTAATGTAGGAATGTTCTTTTAATATTATTTATTTATTTATTTTCGTTTTTCTCACTCTTCCAAATAAGTGAAAATTTTCATTCATTTCCTTCTTATTTTATTTATCCTTATAATATATTCTATTTTCTCTTTATTTTATTTTAATTCAAAACAATATTATTTTAATTCAATTAAAATAATAAAGTGGGTATTAAAAAAGAGTAAAATTATTTTAATAATTCAAAACGAGTGATAGAAATAAAAATAAAAAGAGAAACAAATGAAGAATTAAGGATGATGTTATTCTGTCAAACAAAAATAAGAAGGATGATGTCTTTGAAAAATTATAATTTTTTTTACAGAAATCAAGAGTACAGGTTTCATTATTCTAAAAAAATGTTAAAATACATGAGTCCCGCTTAAAACCCATGTTTGAACGCTTCATTCAGATATCAGCCAGCCAACTTGGCATAACAAAAGTCTGTTTTAACTATTTTTTCTTTGATATCTCTTGCTTTAATTTTCTGTATGGCATCAACTTTCTTTGACATCTCTTGATCTAATCCTCACTTATCTAAGTTTTAAACCCTTTTTTCTGGAAGAAAGAATTGTGCAAAAATGACAGAGGATAAAAAGGTTCGGGTTGTTCAAGTGCCATACCCTGAACGTTGATTGTAAAGAATCAATGACATTGGTCGATTATCGTGTTGTGTTAACAGTATAATATCTGGCATGTTCTTTCTGTTTATCATTTATTAAAAATTACATGATTAAGAAAGAAATGATTAAATGAAAAGCATGTTTTTTAGTTAAAAAAAAATGGTATTAAAAGCATTAACAAATAACATGATTTTCAATATAAAATTGAATTAGATGATTACATGTTCAATCATTTTTACTAAAAAAAATTAATAAATTAATAATTAATATTTATCGATAAAAAAATAACAGTAACAAAATACGACTGGTGAAGAAATAATAATAATGCTTTTTTAATTTTTTGTCCTGCTTTCCTTTTCATGTTATTTTTCTACTGCTCACCCATATAAGTTCAATCATAAATGAAAGAAGAGACAACACCAGAAAAGGGAACACAAATGATATTTAATTTTTGTATACCACCTATGATGCATGGATACCAATACGCGACACGCGACACAACATAGCACAACACTCTAACACATAAATTCTAAAAAATACCGACACGTTAGGACACGTTTTGATATTAAATAATATTTTTAATATATATATATATATATATATATATATATAAAGCAAAAATAATAAAATATCCATAAAGTGTTACTAACAAGTTCAATTAATTTCATCTCCATCTTGAAGAATCATAGCCTCTATCTTTGGCTCATTAAGTGAAAGACTGACAATTTGAAGATCTTCAACATCATCAAGTGAATCAAATGTTTTAATTTTTTAATTTTTTATCCATAAAGGGTTCTGAAATTTTAATTTTTTTATCAAATGTTTTTTTTTAATTTTTTTAAAAAATATAATTTAAAAAAAAATATGTCAAAACATGTCGAAAACATTGACTGCTTGTCCGACTCAATCAAATTCGCATATCCTGAATCAACGTATCTTAAAATATTGATGACGTATCGGATGCATGTCGGAACATATCGATGTCCAACACATTTTTTTGGTCGAAACATATCGGTGTCCAACACATTTTTTTGGTCCAAAAATGTAGTGTCCGTGTTTCATAGTATACCACATAGTACCCATATTAATATTAGTACTCATGAAGAGGAATGCAAGGTAACATGTCAAGCCACGTGTATGTATGGCATAGCAATGCCTCTAAATTCCGGATTTGAAAGCAACATAGATTCTCCTTTGACTTTGACCTATAGCTACGCTTTCCCTTTCTCTTTTTCTTCCATCCCACCAAAACACATATTAGTTCATTTAATTCTCCTTACGCCACCGCAGCACCAAGTGCTAAAAGCTGCTACCATTCTTTATTAATTTCACTAATTATCAGTCCTTTTTTTTTATATTAATTATGAGAATATATTTTTGAACCATATGATTGAAGTGCTTGTTAAAAGTTTTTTTCTTAACCTTTTTATTCATTAAAAAAATTCTAATTAATTTAAATTTTGATCAGAATATTTGATAAAAATTAATTAAAAATTATTTTCATCAAAAATTGAATTCAATATTATTTAAATTATTGTTGGAACAATTCAATCATTTACTTATTTGGTAAAAGTTTAATATTATGTAAAAATTATTGTTACCGTACTTATTAATTTTTTTTTATATTAGAAAAGGAAAACACAAACAAAAACAAAGGATGTTATCCCTTACGTATTCGAAATTTCATCCAAAATTAAATATAAACTTTAATAATTTAGCATTGCGTATTTGAATTTATTTAATAATAATGAGTGGGTGAATTGATTATCATATCCACACACTATTCGCTTTTTCTGCTTCTTACTAGAAATGCTGCTTTCTTCTTCTTCTTCTTCTTCTTCTTCTCGCGGTTATCTTCACTAACAACTTCTCTCTCTCTCTCTCTCTCTCTCTCTCCCCGTCTGTACATTTTCCATTATTGAAGAAGGAGAAAGGTGTTGAGGTGTGGGGTCGGTGATGGACGGTGGAGTGAACTACAACCCTCGCACCGTGGAAGAGGTTTTCCGGGACTTCAAGGGTCGTAGAGCCGGCATGATCAAGGCTCTCACCACTGGTCTCTCACTCTCACTCTTCTCTTTTTCTTCTTACAGAACACTCTCACTGAGTGTGCCTCACTCGTTTTTGTTCTTACCAATTAATTTTAGTGCCTCCTCTGCAAAAATTACCTGTTCCTTTTTTAATACATTCTAATATTCATCTTTCCTTTTCCTTTCTTCGCAGATGTTGAAGAATTTTTCCAGCAGTGCGATCCTGGTTAGGATTTATTTTGTTTGCCTTTGCATTCTCTGTATTGGAGTCTGTAACTGTAACTACTAGTATAATTTATCGCCTTCTATGTCTAGGATATTCTGCTCTATAAAATTTTGCTTTTTTGTCCTTGCATTGTATAATAGGGTAATTAAGAATTATTTTGTGCATGCGTATTGAAACGTAATTTGATTATAAACAGTATCTCTTTTTTTTTTAAAAAAAAAATCTTTTTCCGTGTTTGCTATGCTCAAATTCTTTTAACAATGCAAGTAAGATGCATTGTGATAATATGCTGATGCTTTCCTTAATGGTTGTGTTTATTGTGCACCAGAAAAGGATAATCTTTGTCTGTACGGGTTCCCTAATGAGCAATGGGAAGTTAATTTACCTGCGGAAGAAGTTCCTCCGGAGCTTCCTGAGCCTGCATTGGGCATAAACTTTGCTAGGGATGGGATGCAGGATAAGGACTGGCTGTCTTTGGTTGCCGTTCACAGTGATGCATGGTTACTTGCAGTGGCTTTCTACTTTGGGGCACGATTTGGTTTTGATAAAGCTGACAGGTATGATTCTGTTTTCTAACTTTTTATCGTTTTTTTTTTCTCACAATTGATCTCTCGGTTGGACAGATAAATTTTTCGGATGCCTATCGTTTTTCATTTACTAATGAACTTTTGTCTTAATTTGTGGCTCTGCTGTTTTGGTGTAGTTAACGGAAATTATAATTTTATCTTGGTACACTGACAATATTGTTTGGAGAAGATTAAGCAATTGATTTTGTTTCCAGCTATTTGGATTTCTCTGCAGTATTTCATTTCTTCTGAGTCGCTTTGTCTACTGCTGGTAGTGGTAGGTTAGAATATCTAGATTGTTTGTTATGCAAAAGGGTAAAGCGCACAAGAAAAACATAAGGCAATATTCTTGTGCCAAAGTCTTTCTTATTCTTCCTTTATTTATGCTGTATCAACACGTATGCCACTAACAGTCTAAAAAAAAAAAAACTACGTACTCCATTGCTCGGAGGCTCCATGCTATGCGCAGGTAAAGGGGAGAGATATTGTACGCAGTCTTACCTTTGCATATGCAAAGAGGCTGTTTCCGGATTCGAACTCATGACCAACAAGTCACCAAGACACAACTTTACCGTTGTGCCAGGACTCGCCCTCAACAGTCAATTGAATAAATAGTTCATGACGACCATACTTTGTCATGTAATTATTAAGGGTGTAAGTGGGTCCAAGAACTCCTGAAGTTGTTTGTGCTCATTAGTTTGAGTGACGGTTCGGTTTGGTTTCAAGGTGATCAATCGGATCTTGTTTGGTTCAGGTATCATGTTCTGAAATTTTCAGTCCAATGAACCTGAGCCAAACCAATCTTCAGAAGAGTTTGAGAATTTATCTGGTTCTTATTCCCATGACTTCTCCAGATCTGCATCCGCATATCCGCACCACATCAGTGTCTTGAAGCATTGTGTGTTGGGTTTTTGGTTTGGGTGGGTGGGGGCTTCACCTGTCTCTACTGTTTGATGGATCTCGCCAAGCGGCGGTTTCAGCAAGTGAGCTCGAAATCCCACAACCGCCAGAGAAGCCAAGCGGCGTTTCAGCAACTGTGTATGATGTGGGGCTCAATGTTTACTTTGGAGGAAGAAGACCAAGAGTTTGTGATTTCATGCAAGAGATGATTTTATAAGAGTTTGGACTGATGGATACCCGAAAAGAATAAGATCTGTGAATCATTCCAGGGTGCCTTCTCAGTTTTCTAATTTTAAATTTTTTTCTTCTCCAGATTTTCACTATTCTAGTATAAGATCTGAGTACCCAGCTTGGGCCAACCCAATAGAGACCACTCACTTGGTTTGGTTCAGGTTGTCTGCCTGAAATATGCATCACCCAAACCAGCCCAACCTGATAGTAGTACTATTTAATTGGTTTGGACTTCTAAACACCCTAAAACCTACCCAACCTGATTACAGCTCTAGTAATTATAAAAAAGGAACGATGTCGTCTTATACAGAATTTGCATTTTAGATTCTAAGTTTTTATCTCTATGGGTTAAAAATGGAGTTAAAGCCTTTACAGTGTTTAGTTTGAGTCTATACGATGAGCTGTTAGGCATAAAATATCTATTTATACAAACCCCCCATATTTTTTGGATTTGGCTAACAAGTATTACTGTATAAATGTTTTTGTCTTTGTTTGGTATTTTTTTTTGGTTTCCAGATGGTGATGATGAACAAGTTGGCGGAATACAAAATTTGTGTGATATAATAAATGTAAAACAAATTGATTCATTCAGAGAATAAGAGGGTCACTGTGGCCTGTGTTTTATCATAGCCTATGATAATGTGCAATTCTCTTTGCAGGAAACGCCTGTTCACTATGATTAATGATTTACCAACAATATTCGAGATTGTGACTGGAAGTGCAAAAAAACAGACTAAGGAAAAGTCATCATCCATTTCAAACCACTCCAGCAACAAATCAAAATCTGGTTCAAAAGGGGTAAAAATATCTTAGTACCTTTGCTCTTCCCTGTATATTATTTTTCTCTTTATATATTTTTTATTGTCATAATTGCTCTTTTAGAAAATATTTGGACTCTAGTAATGCATCATATACTCTAGCTTTTCCACTTTTTTGAATTTATAAATGTTTTCTTCTTGTTTTTTAGTAGATTTGTGGTGCCACATACTTATAATTGTATTTCCTTCTTTGACATGTCATTTCTGCATTATTGTTTCCTTATTGGAACAAAATAGCGAGGATCTGAATCAGGGAAGTATTCAAAGCAAACAAAGGATGAGGAGGAAGAGGTACTGGGTGAAGAAGATGACGAAAAGCATGGGGAAACTTTGTGTGGGGCATGTGGAGAGAACTATGCGTCTGATGAGTTCTGGATTTGTTGTGACATATGTGAGAAGTGGTTCCATGGCAAGTGTGTGAAGATCACTCCAGCCAGAGCCGAGCACATCAAGCAGTATAAGTGCCCCTCATGCAGCAATAAGAGAGCACGGCCTTGATATTGTTGAGAGTGGGACAGTTCTCACCCCTTGTAACTAAATCATGTTGGACTTCTAACTTGTTAATGGCTTAGGATTCCTTTGCCATATTCAGTACTTTGGGTCTTGTGAACTTATTAGTGGATATATATATTTTTTAATCTTTATAGTTGGCAGGTTCTGGATGTCTCCAATCTTCATCCTTACTGGTATACTTATATTTGTAGCATATGATGGTGCACGTTTGCACACATAAATGTATGTTTGAACATATGTCGTATTTGCTAGCATGACGCATTGGATTGATCAGATTTATGGTCTACCCAATGTATCAGTGTGGCATCTGTGCTAGCTTTGGAAGAACGGAAGAGTAGGCTTAAGGTGCAAATTACAGACGATTTTTTCGTTCAGCATTTAATGTTGTGTATGAAATTAAAATAGTTCTACTTTTGGGTTCTTCCTTAAAGCTCTCCCCAGGCACTTGAACATGGAAATAGGGACGGATCCACCGTTAAGAGAGTGGGGGCAGTTGCCCCCACTACCTTTTTAATCTATTTCAATAATATATAGTGTAGTATTTTGTCTCCATAATATAATGATTGTATAGTTACAATTTCAATTCTAATATAAATTGAAAGTGTGTATGCAATACATATGTGGTTTTTTTTTCTTTCCATTCTCATTGTTACAATTTTTTGTCTTTTTTAGCAAAATGTAAAGGACTGTATCTGTATCCAGTTTTTAAAAAATGAAAATCACTTCAAAACTGATTTAACACGCATTTACTTCTCAATCTAAGCGACTCATTTTTTATACTTCTCAATCTAGTTTTCCTTGTTGTGAGACTCATTCTAACGGTATTTAGAAGCTTATATATTACTTTGAAAATTGAAAAGGAATTGTGTAGAGTGTGTGCATTGTGGTTCATCTGTTATGCTAAATTCCTTTTCTCCTGCATTTGTTATCCTCTTGAATATTATCAAAAATCAAATGCAAAATCGACAAATATTTAAATTATTTAGAGTGAGATGTTTTTGCTAATATTGAAAATGAGAAAATTATAAATTATTTTTAAAATATAAAAACACAGATAACAAGTATAATGTATATTTATACTTTCAAAAATAATATGAAATATTTTTAATGCTACAACATTTTATGAGTATTGCATCCAATTTAAAATATCAGGATCCGTCACTGCATGGAAAATATTATGGTAGGGTTGGGTGGAACAGAGGATCCGTTGGAATAGTCTGATGCATCATGCCCTAGCCTACTTTAATGATCAGTTTCTGAAACGGTAGTATTCCTTAAGTCTCTTCTCATCATTCTGTGTTATGGCATATACATAATGGGCAAAACAAACTCGTCTGAATTGTCAATTCATGCGTAAACATGGTTGTGAAATCGTTGTTATTTAGGAAGGAACCACAAAAGCCAAATATTTTCATTTAGACGGCGAGGCCACAAGAACACTGGTTATAATATACATACACCACCAGTTATTTTCATGCTAACGTTTTCATGGACTACAATATAATTTATTCGATGTGATATTACAAATGGCTACAAGAAAAGGCTTTCACAGTCAAATCCATTACGTTGTTTTCTCCAATTCTCACACAACGTTGCAAGTATTCAACAGCAGGTCCTGTTTGATCAATGTGAGATTAGAATCGGATTGCCAAATCAAGCAATTCCAAACATAGCCTCATAAGGATAAGCCCTCTTATATAGCAAACAACTGAATCGCCTGCTACACTTACCGGTCAACGCACTCTTATAGTTTTATTCGGTATAACGATATTAGGATTTCTTATATGTGGATTTAGCTCTACCAATTCCTTCCATCTTGTTCCAGTACCATAAATACGAGATGATATGCTCCACAACGTGTCACCGGGTTGCACGTTTGCGGTGGTGATTGTAGCACTAGATTTAGATACAACCTTTGACTTCAGCAATGGATTCTTATTGTTCTTCCCCATTCCACTAGCAATCAACCAGCGGGAACCAGACTGTTGTTGTTGTTGTCGTCGTCATCGTCGTCTTCTTCTTGAAGTGCCCCAAACCTTCTTTTTGTAAGGCTCAGTCTTCAGACCTGCAACATGTACTTCTGTAATTCTGAACTGAGGAATAGCCTCCTCCTCCTCTTCAGAACTTTTCTCTTCTTTGTTGGCCTTCAACTCCACCTTGGCTACTATTTCACACTCATCATCCTCATCATTATTGTTCCCTGCCTCAGACACAAGTCGATAAATCTTTTGCTTTGGTGGGACAAACACTCTCTCAACTTGTATAAGAGAAAGCATTGGTGTTCCAACTGGCTGATAGTTTCTTAGAGGATCACGAAGTTGCACCATCAGAGCTACTGTGAAATTGTTTCCCAACAAACCACATTTCCTGCAAGAGCTTTTGCCTTGTTTCCTCTCTCCCATTGAACTCCCACGAATCAAGTCAAAAGAGTTACCATGATGTGCAGCAAGAAGTTTGGTAGTATGCTCACTGATATTATCTATGTCATCATCAATCTCACCACAATCCAACCTCATCCATTCGTCAAGGGTTAATGAAATGCCAATTATCCCATCAACACCATCACTGCTGCTGTCTTTTTTATCCAACAATAGCAAGGCAGCAGCTCCATCCAGGCCAAGGGATCCACTAATATTAACCCCCTTGTTGCCTTGGAGAGCAGAAACTCCCCCAAGGGATTCGCAATGATGTTTGATGGTTCATCCTCATTTGACATCCCAGATTGTATTCTCAAACCCTCCAGTGAAAGTGCTTCAATTTTATCCATAGCTAATGGAGCAAGAGCTTCTAACGAAACTAACTCTGAACCTCTCTGGTTGCCAATTGAACTTGAACTAAACTTATCAGACTCTAGTCCACCAGATAATGTTCCTTTCAAGCCACTTTGTGTGCAAATAGAATCTTGTCCTGTCACCAAATCATGCTGCAAATGGTATTGCCTGCATAAAGCGGAGCAAAATTCAGTTAAGTAAATCATTTAAAGGAATGACTATTAAAAATCTTACTTCCAAGACAAGTGCTGAAAAAAGTGATAGACAGACCTGTGTGTTTCTTCCAGGACCAGCTTTGCTTCCCTTGATATTTGTTGCATTGTCTTCCCTGTGATATCTTCTAGAGGTATTAACTTGTTTGCCTGCATGGAAAGCTTTTCAAATCCTAATGAAGCCAAACACCGCAAAATCTCCATTATCCCAGAACCCATTTCAGCCAGTATAACCACAGGGTTGGAAACCTGCATGATTAATGTCCCACCACTTCTACTATTCCTGAAAAGTGAGGGATTCATTGACCGTAGAAACCCCCCATCTTTGGTCTGAAGAAATGGACCTAACCCTTCTGCCAGTGGAGGTAATGGTAGAGGCTCTTCGGCTAGGAAATACATAGGATTTCCAAAACCATTATAATCTTTTTGAGGAGAATGCTGAAAAGCTTTCTCATTCAAATCCCATTCATGCATTAAGGCGTCTGTTTCCAAGTATTCTAGCATTTGGACCTTTTGTTGGCTCCTCACATCCTCAGACTCAATTAGATGCCCTTTCTGCAGATCTGGCAATGAGGATGATGGCTTAATACCTGTAGAGAACTCCCAATTATCAGATCCAAAGAAGAAGCATCATAGCCATCATCTGCTTCATTATCATTGTCCATGCCAAAATCAAAGAGAAGCCCTCAGAAAAAGCTTCCCTCTCGAATTGTCTTAAAAGGCGCTCTCTTGGAGACTCAGGCTCACTTTCAAAGCTCAAACCCATTGGACTATGATCTAAGCCAAGTATACTTAAAAACTCACTGGCAACTGATTCTGTAACATCATCCAAGCTATGTGACTTTCTCAACTTGCATTCAGATTTGGCTTCCATGATATTGGGAGATTCCATTGCCACTGTCTCCAAGTCTGAGACACTATTTAAAGCTGATTCTAGTTCTTGCAGTAGAAGTTCTTTTGTGCATAAGCCATCCTTTTTGTTAGAAAATTCATGTACCAAAGCGCTTTCCCAAGAACTACCATTTAGTTCATTCTGGGAATGCTGTTTGGCACTGTCGTTAACAGATACTTGAATACAATTAGTATAAAGGGTCCAAGTACTGTCAACAGTATAGGCATCAACAACAGCTTTTATGATAGATTCCTCTAGTTTAACACGTTTGTTTGGTGAAAATTTGATGCCCTGATCAATAACAGAAAATTCATTACCTTCACACTCTTTGAAACTTCTATTCCAGAATCAGGTAAACGATAATCATCTGGCTTAACTGTCTCCAGGTTTTGACATGCACCAGACTGCATGTTTTTCCTTCATTACCTGAATTCTCTTCTGGCTTTTCTTTTTCACTATCACAGACAACCAGTTTGATCAAATCAATATTTTCTTTAAATACTTCAAGTTCAGATTGAAAACATGTCTTAGGAATTGTGAGAAGAGGTTGTTGTAATGTTATGTTGTTCGTTTGTTCCTTCGTTTGCCGCTACCTTTTTCAAACGGAATAAAATATTAACGGGCAATATTTTTATTTTCAATTTATGCCGTTATATATTTCCAATGCTTATTTTCATACTATTTCTATTTGTGTACGTTGCGTTACGCTATCGATTTCCCGTTTCTTCAAATTTCAAAAATCAAACAAGAAAGCTAGCAACATCAATATGGAATCTAATAATATTGAAGCTAAAGATCTTCCTGAAATATAAATATTGTTTGATTTATCAATTAAAAAAATTATGATTACTAATTATTGTAATATTGTATATCATTTTTTCTTGGACTTTTTATGTATGTAATATTTGTAACTTTTTCCTTTTATATATAATTCAATTTAATTATACTACTGCAATATACATCAATATAAAGTATGATAAATTGCAAAAAAATCAATTTTAATGAAAAAAATGTGATAATATAATAGAAATGAGGAGATACAGCTTGTGCTTGTATTTTTGCTAGTTATTATTTGACTAATACATTTTTTATCTTTATAAAATTGACAAAATTCAGTCTTGGTCCCTAAAAAAATTATACATTTTAGTTCTGGTAAAATTGAAATATGTCATCATTTGGCTTGGAGTTAGGTTTGGATTAATCGAATCTAATTACAAGTCAAAATGATATGTTTTGATTTTACTTGGATTAAAAACATATAATTTTACATATAATTTTTTTTTCTCGTACTGAAAGCGTATATTTGAAAAACATTTTTGAGCCTATTTAATGGGGCTCATTTGAATTTTTATTAGTATTATTATTAAATTTATTCATTTTGATATGATATATCAAAATTCAAAATTTATTATTCTATTTAAATTTCAGTTGGGAATTTAAACAGTGAAATTTTAGTGGGGAAAAATAAAATGAAACCCTTAATCTTTTAATATAAAAAAAATCAAGTGACTTAGACGATTTCTAATGAGAATTACTTACAAGCTTCTTATATTTAATAATTAGTTTTTATGCATTTCAAATTAGAGCAATTGACCTGAAATTTTTATATAAAAACTGTTGCGTATATAAGTAATACATTTTGAACTGTTCTTAAGAATTATGAGATAATTGTAGAAGTTATTTTACGTTATAAGAATTACACTGTTCTTCAGTCAAAAAAGGATTACATTGTTCTGTAAAAAAAAATAAAAAAATAGGGTTACATTGTTAAAGAGAAAAATTGTTAAAGCATCAAAAAGAGAAAATTTGTTGAAGTTCTTAAATTTGATGTAATATTATAATGTCCACCAAAATTGAGTTAAGTAACTCCACATAATTGCAACATTAAAAATATTTATAATGAGACAAAATATAACTCTTAAAGTTCCCATTTAAAATAAATACTTATAAAGTAAATTATTGAATTTGTAATTGTAACGATCACACTTAAAATATTTTTACGACAGGTCACCTTTTTTTCCCTATTATTTATAACAAAAAGTGTTTGGAGTTATTGGCACAGTTCTAAAAATTGGACCAAACTTAACGGTCGAATAAAAAAAACGATGAACCAATTAAGTATTCGGTTCATATAAATCATAGAACCAATCTAAAGCAAAACTGGTCAAAGAACCCAAAAACCAACTAAAAACTAGTTAAAAAAATAGTTCACAACTGCTCAATTCAATTTTTATTACTTAAATTATTAAGTTTTCTCTTATAATTATGGATGCGTGGAAAAATTGTATGCATTTAATGGGTATGTGACCTCGATGGTGAACTTGAATATGCCAGAAGCATCACCAAATCAATGTTTATAGTTTTTACCTTCTATGTACATCGTTCCTTTTGCTCTTGAAAAGATTGCGGGAGTCTTAAAAAAGAATAAAAATAGATACTGTTTTGGTATAGAAAATGAGTGAGAATATTCTTATCATCATAATTAGAAGGGAAAGAAAAAGAACAAAATAATTATTTTTGTTCTTAAATATACAAATTCTAATAAATTTATCTTCGAAATATAAAAATTCAAATTTTAATTTCCAAAAATGAAAAGTGCGACAAATTCATTCATCCATTAACTTTCGTCAATTAATAAAAGAGCCTACCTGGCACATTCAGGAACGAATTTGTCATCACTTTATATATTCAGGGACGAAAATGACTATTTATCCAAAATATAATTTAATATTCATTTTTCCTTCTTTTTTTAATTGTTGCAAGCATAACATTATAATAAAACACTTAAAAAATAGAAAAACAAGCATAAATTAGAATAAACATAATAATAAGCCTAATATTGATTAATAAGTATAATATATCTTTTGCTCTGAAATTTCTATTGTGATAATATTAGGTAATGACAAAATCAAGTTAAGTCTCATTTTTTGTAAAGATTAACTTAATGGCTGCACAATTTTATTTGAGTCTCATACTTTAGGTAAGGTATTGTCACTAGAAATTTTAAAGCAATAGATAAATTATATTTATTAATTGATATTATGTTTATTCAAATTTATGTTTACTTTTCTATTTTTTAAGTGTTTATTTTAATATTATGTTTACAACAATTAAAAAAAAGGAGAATGAATATTAAATTATATTTTGGATAAATAGTCATTTTTGTCTCTGAATGTATGGAGCTTGATAAATTTGTTCTTAAATATGTCATGTAGGCTATTTCATTAACGATAATATTCGAAAAATGATGGATGAATGAATTTGTCGCACTTTTTTTATTAATATAAAGTATACACTAATTTTATAAATAATAAATCTTTATCCAAAAAATTATCTGATACGTATAATGTATGAAGACTTTGATGGAATCTCTCTTTCTTTCTGGCTAATTTTTTTCCACATAAGAGATTCAACTTATATTTTAATTTAACTTTTACAGCAAAACTTGTGTATTTTAATTTTTAAGGCGTCGCTGACTCGTTGGTTGTTTATTTTTATTGTATATAAGATAAGATAAAATAGAAGTGAATGATTTAATTTAAAAACAGTAAGTTCTTTTACACGTATCACGCTGAGAAAACTGCGTGTGACGTAATGGCTATTCAAGTTGAGGTATATAAAATCATAAAAAAAAGACGTGTGTGTGTAAATGATTAACCAGAAAGTTCCATTTACGAGTTAGAGCTTTAATGCCAGGTTGAGGTGCGATGTGGTTGTCGTGAATTGTGAAAGCCCCCATCAAAACAAAACAAATGCCATCTCTCTCTCTCTCTCTCTCTCTCCGTCTCTGATCGTTTCGCGTTCATCACTGGGCAGTAAAAAATGTCTGACACAGAAGACCATGCAGCATCAGAGTATTCCAATGGTGACGAATCCCCTCCAAAGCCCAGACAGAGGTTCAGGGACAGATCTAAGGTAAAACCAAAACCAAAACCCATGTTTTGTTTTTCATTTGATTTCGACGCCATACATGATTCATTCTTGATTTTTACGATGTGGGTTTTGTTTGGTTTGGCTCAACGCAGGAGATGCTGTCCAAACAAGCTGTGCAGACCAAGCAAATACTTTCCAAACAGGCCGTTAAGATTGCCAAACAAGCTGAAGAACACGAAAGGTTCATCAACAAGGTCGGTTTTTTCGTTTTCCCATTTCAAAATGTTTTCCTTTTCAATTATTATTCTTACTATCTGGGTGGGTGTTGAGCAATTCAATGGATTTATTATGGTAACTTTGACCCACTGGATAGTCAAAATACTGAACATGCTTTTTCATACATGTTCAGGTGACGCATCTCGTGGGGGTCCTCGGTTTTGGTGGGTTTTGCTTCCTTTTAGGGGCAAGTAAGTTGACAAGTCTAACTGTCACTGATGCATTTGCAGTGTTATGGAATGTTTTTCTTTTAATAAATTTATAGTTCTTTCTTTTTTTGACATTTTGTTTTTTCTTGGCAGGACCCCAAGACATTCCCTATGTATATTGTTTGTTCTACGTCATCTTTGTTCCTCTTCGTTGGATATACTATAGGTTCAAGAAATGGCATTACTATCTACTAGTAAGCTGACAGACATATCACAAATTCTGTTCTTGAAGTGCACTGTACTTGTATGGTGTATTGAATCATTATTTCATTCTGGAAGCTTATGTTTGTTTCTGGGCGAGTTTGAGTTTTTGTTGTAGTGTCCATAAGCTTTGTGATTACTAGTGACTGTAATCAATAATCTGTAATTGTCAAAACTTAGAGGTGAAAAACTGCCAACTGTAATGTTGAGGAGTAATAGACATCAATCTTATTGAATATGTGTCGCTGTTATTCTTAAATAACTAAGACGAAGGATTAGTTGAATTATAAATATTTGCTTACCATTTTATTTTTCTTTCTTATGTGGTTTAACTATAGAGAAGTTAGCGAAAAGAATGTTTAATTGAATTGCCAACTACCAACATGGTTATGATGTGTGATAGAACATTTAGAAAGGATGAATTTTTATGATGTTAATCTGATTGGTTAGATCTTTTAGACCTGCAAGCTCTATCAGTAATTACAAGGGCATTGTCAATTTGAACTGTGTTTTCATGCATTATTAATTTAAAATTTAAAATAGTTGAAATAGTGTCTTTGTTCCCATTAATCACTAATTCAATATATTGCAGATACAGTACAGCTGATATTATTGTTTTATGAGTTTCCTGCAATGAAAGTTAAGTAGTTACATGATTGCCCGTGTTTCAGGACTTCTGCTATTATGCCAATACAATATTCTTAGTTGATCTTCTTTTTTACTCATCGAACGAGAAGCTTTTCATGGTTTGCTTTTCTTTTGCTGAGGTAAGAGCATTATCTATTGTAATTTGACTCCTTGGGCAAAGAATGAATCATCTGTCAATTTTGTGTCTTATTCAAGAGCTTTTGCAGGGGCCATTAGCATGGGCTTTGATTGTTTGGCGCTGCAGTTTGGTTTTCAGTTCTGTTGACAAAATTGTCAGTGTTCTTATCCATCTTTTACCTGGTAAATTATACTTCATCTTATAGTTTCTCTATTTTTTTCAGCAAGAAAAAAAAACTCTAGGAAATTGTAAGCTTCTGCCTACAATAATTGTTGACTTCTACCTTCAATAGTCAAATATTGGGTGTAAGGTTCTGCTTTTTTATCTAGAAAACAATGTTCAGTGTATATGGTATGAATGTTTTGAGAGTATATAACATCATATCATATAACGTCACTCACACCTAATTTTATTTCCAATTTTTTTAACTGCTTTGAAGCTTCCGAAATCCAAATGCTGTTTTTGACAAATTTGGAGAAGTTTCAGTTCTTGTTGTTTATAACTGTTAGCCAAGAAGTTTCTGTTAATGACCATTACAATGAAGCCTCTTCTTCCTTGATCATGCAACACTCCAACCTACTCTTTGGGCTGATGATTATTCCAGCTGTCTTACTGAGTTATATTTCTAACAGTGCTAATCTATCTGATTTCTGCAGCATCCTTGAGTTGCCTTTCTAGCCCCATGCGTTTTGGATCCCAAATTATACTTCTCATTTTTAAAGGATTCATTTGTAACAAGCTTAAAACCCAATAAGCTTTAGCTTGAGGAAGAAACAATATATGAAAAATACCATATCACATAATATCCCATCCTTCACATAAAATCAATATCCATTTCAGATTGTTTAGACTCTATTCTATCTCCTCTTCCTGTCAGACATAGTGTGCTATTTTTGTCCCACTGTCCTCATTGAGGCATTTAGACGTTCATCCCATTTTGTTGATAGATATATCATATTGTTCAATATAAGCAAGCAGTGGGTTAAACTTGTGATAGATTTGCTAAACCTATATTTCTTACTATATCCATTTTAGTATCTAGAATAGTCACACCTTCAGCAAAGTAGTTTTGTTTGACAGCATTGATATCACATTGTTAAGAGATTTGCAACTAGCAGAACAGCTATGCTCAACTTTATGTTTCTTATTGTATCCATTTTACTTTTTTTATGCCTTTAACGCTGTTGCTCTTTCCAGGATTGGTTTTCTTTACTATTCGATGGTGGAATCCTGCTACCTTCGAAGCCATGCATCCAGAGGGAACTGCTAGGAGACCTACGTGGCCTTACGTCGAAGATAAATCCTATCTCTGGACGTGGCTGTTTCTGGTACCCTTGGTAGCTTACACTTTGTGGCAGGTTCTATACTTCCTCATTGTCAACGTCTTACGCAGACAAAGGTTTTTAAGAGATCCTGAAGTCATGACTTCCTACAGGTACTTAATGAATATGCATATACTGCTCTACCCTTCTAAGTTCATAACAAAATAGTATCTTGTACTATTCAAATATAGAAGTTCTGATGGGGGTTAAACCTTAAAAGTTTAAGATGCTTTTATGTGTAATGGCAGAATAGATCTTCCCTTCACCTCTCTCATTATATTGATTTTGATTGTTTCACAGGGAACTCTCAAAAAAGGCTCAGAAAGCAAACAACATATGGTGGCGCTTAAGTGGGTTACTTGGGGATCAAAATCGCATGCTGATGTACATTTTTCTTCAAGGCATATTTACAGTGGCAACCATGGCTCTTACTGTCCCCATATTCTTGTCATATAAATTGCATGTAGTTTTCCAAATACTAAAGGTTTCTGCCTCAATATGGAACGGAGGAAGTTTTCTGTTGGAAGTAATGCCTAGGCAGGCAATTCTTAAGGAGAAAAAGAAATCAGAGATGCAACCTGTTGAAGAAGCTCAATCCAATCATCAATAGACAATAGAGATGGAAAATGATAGCAAGTTAAAACAATGTTGTTATGACATCTCACTCCTTACTCAACTAGTATCCACTTATTTTGCTGAAGTTGTAATTGTACTTGTTGATTCGTTTTTACTGAAAGGGTGGGACGTGGGTTTGGTTGTCTTAAATCAAAATTGTTTTTTCTTTGCTTTTTTATTTTGGACTGAAAATTCTATCACTACCATCTCTTCATTAATGACTCAGTTAACCATACCGTTAAACTTAAAACTGTGTATTTTTAAAAAATTATTTTAAAAGATTTTGAAGAAATGTAATTATTTATAAGACATTTTTAAGAGACTTTTATAATAAAGATTTTGTAGTTTGAATTTTTAATAATTTATATCATAAGAATTTATAAGATTTAAAAAGATTTTATAGATATTTTAATGAACAATTAGAGTAACAAGAGTCAATAAAAATTGATAAGGTTCCGGTTAAGAAATTTTTTTAATTTTTTATTACTAATGTTATCTGATGACAAAAAAGTGTGTGAAAAATAGTGATCCACATCAACATAATTGCGATGAAAAAAAGACACAATGAGATAAATATTTGTACAATCGGTTTACAGTGAGACACTGTTTATAAAGTAGAAGATTGTCTTTATGTGTTTTGATCGAGTAAAGGAAAAGACTAAGTATCCAAGGTATTTATACATTTTTAACGTTGTTTTAATGAATTCGTCCAAACAAGTTGATTAAAGGGGAAAAAGTACAAATTCTTTTTGGAAAAAAGGCCTGTAGGAAAGGAAGAAAAAACGATCAAGTAATGTACTAATGTTTGTACGGTAAAAATAGAATAAATCAATAGTGATGAGAGAGAGAAAAAAGTTTAGGAAAGGTTCAAGAATTTGAGTGGGATTGTGTGGTGAGTATGATATTTATAGATCCTACTAAAAATTCATCTAAAATTCATCAAAATCTATCCTACAAAATAATTCATCAAAAACTTGTATGTTTTTTAATATTATAAGATTTTTTTATAAGTTATAAAAAAATCTCAATTAAAAACACTTCAAATTTTAACATTGTGTTAAAAATAATTAATATTCTTGAATATCACAACTTTTTTATAAAAAGAAAACTTTTAAAATATCTTAAAATCTTAATTCATTACACCCTTATATTTAACCTAAAACCTTAGGCAGTAAACATAAATATTTTATGAAATATTCTTGATTTTTTACTTCTTGACTACTCTTACATCAAGGTATTTCATGTCGATAATACTTCACTCAATATTCTTGTTGGTCAAAATCTTCCACCGATCTCACTCACACACTTTCCAGAAAACTTTCTAGAAGGTCACTCATTTCATAATTACTCCAAGTCAAGCGTGCTGAACTATGCAGTTCTTATGTAATAGATTACCAAAAAGTGAATGTATCTTATTGGTATAATTGGTATCAATCAATTCTTTTAAGTCATCTTCAGTTATACAATTTATACCTACACATCCTCTAGATCTCTCTCATTCTGATGTGATTCAATCAGAGTGCTACATCTTATCCCTTCTTTTATATTACTCAACAGATACATTTTTATCCATTGTGAAATTCCTTATTTAGTGTTGTATTCTAACAATTTCAATTTTCTAACTTACCATAGTTTTGTATAGGTGATAACTATGCTTGCCTGTTTCAAACAATCACCAAGTCACCATCCAAACTTTTGTGCATTATCGACACATTGCATGGTGGTGGGTGTTAGGGAAATTGGTAGGATTGGCGTTGGAGGGGCGTGTGGTTGGGGGAAATTAGCGGGGTTGGGGTTGGGGTTGGGGTTGGGGGTTGGAGGGGTGTGTGATTGGGGAATATTGGTGGGGCTTTGTAGATAAGGTTAGTAGGAAGGTCTTTCGACCATAGAGAGAGATACAGAGATGGCTGTGTAAATATTTATTTTAAAAAAAAAAAATTTATTATTGACTTGTATAAAATCATCAATAGTATAACTTTAAAAATAATGTATTGATGAATATTTAAATTTACAAATATTTAAAACATTAATTACTTGTTTTTATATTAGTAGTTACTATATAAAATTTATATCATTTATAAAATAATATGCTTAATTTAGAGATATAATAATAATATTTATATTTCATCATATAAAGATAGACATCCATGTATTATTTCTTGTGTATATTTGTACTCTACCCTTTTTCACCTAAATATACTATGATAATATGCTTTAAAAAAAATTCTGTTTTTATTTATTTATAAGCATTTTTTTATTACTCTCCCTGTCAAAATAACATTAAAAATAGCTTTATTTTCC
>PYAF01002932.1:510892-552088 GCA_007407185.1 Glycine tomentella | reverse complement strand
CCGTCAAAATAACATTAAAAATAGCTTTATTTTCCAACTCTAAAAATAAATACATTTTTAAATTTTGAGGAGCTTTATGTTTATTTTTTATGTTACAACTTTTTTTTCTTACATAATCTATGCAAGTATGAGGTAAATAATTTTTTATCTCAATTATTAATTCACTATGTTTAATAACTTAATAGAATTTAAATTTAAAAATTAATATAATAAATATAGTAATTTTAACATTTCTACATCATTGTTAACTCTTTTTATATTTAAAGATAATGTTATGAAGGCCAAACACATGAATCAACATACTACAAGATTGATATGTAATTTTATTAAATACTCATAGGGAGAGTTTTACCATCTATACAATTTTACAGTAATTGACATGAAGTATATGTTTGACAAATAATAATAACTAGTATTTTAGTTTATGTATTATAACAGACAAATATTTATTCATATGTAATTAAAATTTATAATAAATAAACATAATTGAATATATAAATTATATTTTAAATTTACAGTCAACACTTGTAAATTTGATGTACAATCATTTGTAACTTTATATGATTTCTTTTTAAAAAATTGATAAAATTCAATTTAAAAAAAATTGCTAAAATTCAATTTAGAAAGAAATAAATATGCAAATAACGATAAAAAGAAAGGTAATTTCATGATTGAAAGATTTTTTTTTTTAACAAATTGCAAGAATCTTGAGCATTTTTTTAATGACACTTTATTCTAGTACACAGCACCTTTTTTGTTTTTGAGAACTCTCCATGAAGTGTACTATTGCATAAATTTTAAAATGACAATGACATGTATCGTTTTTAAAAATTAAATAAAATTGTTATTTTATGAAATATAGATTCTAGAAATTTAATGCTTAAAATTGTTAGTACTAAGTTTCAAAACCAGCATTATTTACGATTTAGCATGAAAAGTACGAATTAATGGAAAGCTATCAAAAGAATCCATCACCACGAAGGGAATTAAAAATAAAACACCGCCTTCCAAATATTATGCAAGGTAAGCATGGACTGAAATGAATAGTCATAACCACAAAACATACCTACCTTAGGGCTTTCAGCTATAACTAAAGGATTTGCTTATTCACTTAATTGTGCATTGCTTCTTTCACATCTTCATACTTTCCATATGTAATAGGCTTTCAGTACCAACCAATATCATCAGTTACTTATATTAACCTTGAATAAATATTTCCAAGGAGAAAAATGCAGAAAGTGATTGCGTTCTGCGATTTAGAAACTGGCAACTTCTAGATGTAAATTTCAAGTTGAAATTTCAACTTCTGATAGTGTTCACATAACGCTGGTCCTCCAAGTAGTTTTCAACATGGTATTTCAAGATACAGTTAACTCAAAAAAATGAAACTCAAATAAATGATCTCACGTCTGTACAGGTGCACTGAGTCATCTTCCATTATAACTCAGTATTTAAAAAATAAAAAATAAAAACTATCTTAAGTTTAATTTTGAAAAAAGAAAGAAAGAATATTGCACAAGTAAATACAAAAAGCAATCGCATGAAACAAATATGCCCACCTATAAAATACATGGAGTCACTAATTGCATCCACCTATAACACTTGAAAACCAACCCATATGAAAAAAGAACCTTGGCAGGTGTGACAGAATGCCTGGACACCAGCTTTTACCTATGAACGCCATTTGTCACATGACTCACATCAATAGTGACATGGCTTCTTAACAAAACCCCTCGTGTTGATGAAACTTGAGGGGTAAAAATGAATTAACCCAGGCAACAAACCAATATTAGAAGCCTGAGTTGGCTAAAATATACTATACACGTGACAACAACGAAATTATATGCACAGCTTGGCACCTGCACCTTGGTGCAATACCCCGGGGATAGCCACGAGATGGAGCATCAGAGACAATAATCACCGGGTATTTGTATCACTCTGACCGTGCTAGTAAGAACCCAAACCCTGAGTTCTCACGTATCAACGGAGGAGGATCCACGTCTGCTACTTCTACTTGTTGCATTGATTTGGAAATGTCATCCACCGAAAAAGGAATGCTGCATCCATAGTCAAGGTTTAAGAAAAAATGCTACAGCAAAGACCAAGACAAGAAATGAAACATTAAATTGTTTGCTGAAGTTGATAGCATACCTCGAGTCATCATCTAATAGGAAAGAAGTGCTGACAGCATTATTAGAGTCCTCAGACATCATAGCTCTCATGTTTGTTATAACCTGCATATAATCAGAGATATTTTGAGATTTATCACATTGCAGTTGTTCCACCTTGGGATTTGTTCACAAGATATACATATTCAACCAATACAAATATTACAAAAAGATTAGTAATACAAAAATTAGCAAGGATAACTTACGTCTGTAGACACACTGTGAGTGCCGTATTTGTCATCCCAGTACATTGTACTTATCCTGTATAACTGTTGTATACTGAGAACCTGTAGCAGAAGAATATTATACTTAGTAAGAGAATCGGTGAGAAATGTGAGGTCAAAAATAGTTGGCAGAAAGGAAGGAAGCACCCACAGGGCAAAGCTCCTTTGTAATTTCATTCAGGGACTTTTTGGGTTTTTGATGTATCACCTGAGATTGAAGAATGAGAGTCAGAAGTTTCAGAGATAATCAATAACGTTTGTGTAAAAGTAACTCTTACCAGGAATCCAACAGCCTGCCTGATATGTTTCAGTTCCTCCCAAGCAGAGCCAGTATACTGTACAGAAAGATCAGGGTGAAGATTTTAAAAATGGAAAAAGTAAACGATCTGAATAGTTGCTTGTTGCTCACCTCCTCCGTTGCCTCGATGCACCACTGCTCTAATTCAGCCAGACCTGTTTTTACATACTCCCCATTGCTGAACGAACAACACTCCCGACGCAACAGAAGACTGCAGTAATTATCAGATTAAGTCCATGAAAGAGTCTACATTCCGCAATATGACATGCAATGCAAGGAGGGAGAGAGATTACCTATTGAATAATTGAACATTGATAAATGAGAATATTTGAGTGAACACTTTTCGGACCAAGAAAGGAGGCGCCTGTTAAACCAGACTTCATTGGTTAAGATCATATATCCATATTCAGACAATGGAAATACAGACATTGAAAGTGAAACTCACATAGTTTGCTTTCATTATCTTTAAATAATTGTTTAAGCTTTTCACAATACTTTGCCAGTGAGCAATTAAGGCTTGCTGAGCAACTGCATTTGCCTGTGCGCGTCCTTTTACTAGACTTTGACGCGAGTTTCTTGGAGCCTGCAATTGTTTTTATCACAAAAACAAGATAAATAAACAAATAAAAACATCCAGAGTTAACCTTGTTAATTACTGGGTAGCTTGACCGAAGGATGTGCACAAAATCAACTGGTGATTTAGGGATTGCTTGTAAACAATTTATTTTAGTTACAATATAGATTGACGGACGGTGTGTCTTAGGACGGAGTGGAGAAAAGCTATAAGTTTGATGGAGGGTTAAACCCATTAGTATCTCTATATTCCCGTCGTTCCCTTTTTAATTCTTTTCCTCTTCATTTCTCCTCTCCTCCTTTCACCCTTCTTTTATTTTAGCTTATTTTTCCTTTCTTTTGTCTTATTTTCCCTTTTTCTTCCCCTTTCACTTTCTCTTTCTATGTCTTATTTTCGATCTATCATTGGGTTCATCTATCACCGATCCCAATTAACATGGGTTAAAGGTGTTGTTGATATTGTTGATGTTGATATAATTTGTTAATTCTCAACCCCCTTAATGAGAATTTCACAAAATTTTGATTTCCACCCGCCCCCACTCCTCCAAGAAAAATGTAACATATCTATTTACCTGTATACAAAGTCCAAGTAATGGAGATATCTCCTTTTTTAGGTTGTCTCTTATCATTCCATATATTTTTTCAAGGAAGGCAGTAAGCTGCTGTTTAAACAGCAGTGCTGGATATTTTGCTTCTACTTGTCGTAAATCATCCAATCTATTAAGACCTCTACCATTTAGAAATGACAATCCAGCACTTTGGGGAGACGCCCTTAGCCCCTGGAATTGCAGAAGGCAACCAAAATTGTAAGATGAATGAAATCCACATAAACCGATAAAGTTTTCTTCAGATAGGATATGCAGTTGCTTCATACTTGAGACATTCTTCCAAACAGAGAAGATGATGCTGTTCTCCGCCGTTGTGGTGTTAAGCTAGCAGCTCCACTGGCTTTAAGAGTGCGTTGGAGTAGCAACAACAAAGTAGATGTATTAGACAACCAATAGGCTAAAACATCAGTATTATCCTGGGCCTTCAATGGTGCAGAATTCACTGTTAGTAACATATTTTGGTATTTGAGAAATTGACACAAGTACTTTTAAATGCAAAAGCACCGCGTCATTAACAATATACAATTAATCCAAAAGAGTCAAGTTACCTCAACAGCTGAAGCTATTGTTTGAATGATACGGTCGAATACACTTGTCCTTTCAACTTCAAATGACCTCCAGTGGAGAAGGCATTTATATATGACACATGCAGCAACAGGTTTGCCACCAGAAAATCCCAAATCTTGTGTTATGCACTTGATCAATAAATCCTGGTTTTCCTGAACAAGAAAGTGAAATTTTTAAGAGGAATCAACCAGAAAATGGGGGAAGGGGGGGATTTAAATTGAATATTTGGTTTTAACTATCTGTAACAGATTACTCAATGAATCTATGTAGCCACTCACTTGCTGCTTCTCATTGAGAGATTTTTGTGGTTTTCCCTCAGATTCAGGCTCACGCACATTGGATACAGCAAGAGTCATATCCTGAAACATATAGAAGGCAAGAACTTAACAAATTAAACAAAACCATCCATTACAGTGAAGTTAATTGCTGATATATACTTATATAAAAGTGTTCTTACCGATCCAATTTTTGCTTCACCATTTAGAGCATTCCCATTTTCGGGTGTCCTCTGCATATTGTGTATGAAATAAATCTCATTGTGAATCTCTCTTCATATACTATAATGTCAAGTAATGACCTTGTGTTTTATTCCTTACCTGAATAATCACTGTCCTTGGTCTTGCAGACAGAGCTTTTCCAGTTGGTGATACAGCCAGTGCTTGCTGGCGAAGAACTTGATTTTCTGACTCTGCATTGGAAATCTTTTCCTCAAATCTGCATGATAGAATTTGAAAATTTTGATTAGATTTCATATTAAGGCAGGTATAGATGGTTATTAAAGGGCAAAGGAGAAACATATAACTGTATAATGCATCCAAAGGCATAAAAAAACAGTTACAAACAGGTATAGATGTAAGAGAATGGTTGATAACAGTTGAAGACGAACTATGGTAGGAATAATTATTTCCTAGATGCATTGCAGGGTTGGGGGATTGAAAAGTCAATTTAAATTAAATATAAAATTCAGGCTAGGTATCATAAACCAAATACTTCAAAAGCTTAAAATGCTAGGTGAAGGAACATGAATGGTCTTAAAGTTAACAACTTAACATGCCTCCTCAGTCCTCACACAAGAGCTCTTTAAACTTGAAGTGTAGATAATGCACAGGCTCACCTATAGTGTGCTTGATTTCAATATATATATATATATATATATATATATATATATATATATATATATAAATTTAGAAGAATGGGGGCAGCAAGCACTTGAATGGTTTTATACCTAACAATTTAGTTGTTATTTTTTAAAATGTGATACATTAGGGATGTCATCAGAAACTGAAAATGGTTCATTCATTCTTATGAAATAATTTAAAACTATGGAACAAGTGCTCATAATTATATAGAGTTTTTTCTCCTCAAACATTACTGACCTCTGAACCAATTCTTGAAGTTGATCCACTTTGCGGTCAGAATCTTCAACCTTTTTAACCATCTCTTTATTTCTAGCTTCAGCCTCAGCCTGAGCTTTTCTGGCCTCTTCTTTAGCCTCTTTTTCCAATAGGAGTGATTCCTGTATGAGAGATTAAATAAGGGTACTCAATAAATTTACAATTGTTCATTGTAAATATGTATCATATCCCCACAACTATTACACAAGATAACTCCAATTTTAATTGAATTCAGATTGCAGGATGATCTGTGAGCAATTTAGCATATAATAGCTAATTATAACTACTTTCATATTTCTTTAATATCTTTTGAAAGATGATTGAAAACCAAGGACTCCGTGGAAATTAATTTGAGAGAACCAATCAGAAACAAAGTTAAAGGTTAAAAATAAAAAAGTAGAAGCATTTGTATATTAAAAAAAAAAATAATCCATTTGCCTCTTTAAACATTTTTTATAAGAAACATAAAAATAATTCGTATCAGAAAATGCTATGAATTTAGAAATTATTGATGTATTGTCAATATGATCAATTCCCTACCTTCAAACTATTGACTTCAGCCAATAATGAATTAATCTTTTCAGTATCTTGAATTATAACAGGAGTCTCCTTAACAACTGGAGGTGCTTCTTCAATGGCCTTTCGTGCTGCCTCGCGCTCTTTGATGACCTTGGTATTCGCTTCTTCTACTTGTATTTGCATTGCATGCAAAGCTTCCTGTAACTTAGCAATTTCTTGTGCCTTTTCCTCTTCCAAATCAGTCTGTAACAAGTTAAAATAAGACAAGTTTATGGTATTAAAAATTGCATCATTAATATCAGCGATTAACATGGCAATTAAAATTCATGTAAGTATATGATAATGAAATTACTCTCAAACGCTTCTCAATTTGCAAACGCCAAGTAAGTTCTTCAACACGCTTTTCTAGTTTGTCCTTAGCTTCTTTGAGGGCCCCTGTTTCTCTTGCAGCCTGAATGCAGTTACAAAATATTACTCCCAAGGCAAATTTTAATAAAACAAGATTAAGTACACCATATTACACAAGAAACACCATAAAACACAGAAAGTATTATATTCAAACCATTTTAAGCATTCTAAGTTCCCTTCTAGCAATCCTTCTCCTCCAACCACATTGAGTAACAACTGCAGCCTTTTGCAATCTTTTATAATATGAATACGCAATTAGCCGACGCAAATAAGCCTGAAGAGATAAACACAGATCATTATAGTAAGGCATGTAAAAGGGTTGCATGATTTCATTTTCTTAATTAACAGTCTAACTACGAAGAAGATCAACAAGATCACCTGGATGTAAATTGCAGCCTTCGTTTGCTTTCTAAATCTAAATTCATCACGAGCTTTCATAGCCCTTAAACCTGTTTGCAGTATAATTGCAGATGATCGCGCTGTTAAGTATGATTTCCTGGCAATGTATCCTTTGAAGTTCTTTTGTATTTTTACAGCTCCTGCTTCACGTCGCAACTGCTCATAAAGCTTCCGGGACAATATTCCTATGTGTTATTGAAAAGCACCATTAGAATAAGCATCAGATTAAGATAAGTAGTTTATACAAGACCGAACCATGAGAAAGAAACCTACATTATGAGAAAATCCCAACTGATTTAAGGCTGCATGAATTTTAGAATGCCACGAACACTAACACCAGCAGGGGGATCAATAGAACATAGTTTAATGAGTAAAGGAACAAGACTCATATGTTGATAGCAAGCCCAATTTGTCAGAATATCATATTTCCTTTAGTTCCTAACTACATTTAAGGGAAAAGATGGGTAGCTTTCATATTTCGTGGATTTGGGATTTGTAGACAGATCCATGGAGGAAGAATTTCAGGTAATATCATCAGACATCACCAGCTAAAGCTATGTATACCTTTCAGTACCAATAGTAGATTGCCATCTACAATCTACCATTAGTACTAAAAGATAATGGAATTTAGCCAGCAAATACTCCTAAATAATACATATCAATACCAACAGCTTTTTCTTACAAGAGATTGTATATGTGTATGTTTGGATTAGCTTCAATTTGCATTCAAGAAAAATTATTATTACAATCTTACCTAGAGAAATTTTGAAGGATGGGAAGAATAAACATTTTTGTTCTAGAAATTTAGTTAGTCCAAACATGCAGTTATGGTAATGAACTACCACACAAATAAGCAATAAAAAACAAACCAAACACATCAGATAGAACTAAGGAATAAGGATACCTCGTAAATTAGATTGCAAGCAAATTGCAGCTCGGCGCAATTCAATGAATTCCTTGCGTGCAATATGGGTACGTATTTGCCTCTGGATGATTCTAGCAGCATTTCCAAGAACCTCTGCTCTCCTTGCATCCAATTCAGCCATCTGGCCAGCTCTTAGGAAAACCTTTGTCTTGCCTATCTGGTAAACCATCATAAATCTCTGTATGATTACATAGCTTATAAAATCCATTCATACAGATGGACTTTCACATAGTATAATGTTGAAAAGGTAATATTCATGAAATAAAAAATAAAGCAATTTTCTAATTAAGAAGTTCAGGAATCACTTCAAGTTATACTCAAACTGTGGAGAAGTTACTGAGTGGATCAAAGAAGCAGATATGCCAATAAGCTTATACTTCTATTTGGTCTTCAAATAAACTTTTTCCCTGGGATAGTCTATAAGAATTAGCATAAAATTGATTCAGAAGCTCCACAAGCCTCTTAAGACTTAAGACAGTTGGGTATTTTAATGCTTCACCATCATAACCATGTTCTTTGCTATTTTGATAAAGTATTTAAGCTGCAAATGTTTGGCAATGGATTGACCATCATGTTAAAAACCAAATCAGATATCGGTATACAAATTCAGGGTGACATTTATTTAGGAAAATAGTAGGGCATGGTTCACTGATCCTCTTTCCTAAAACTGACCCTCCCACACACCATTGTCAACAGATCAAGTTGTAAGGACCAAGGAGTATCACCTGATAACCTTTCATACCCATTTTATCCAGGATCATTTGGCACGCAACCTTGTCATCATAGCTGAAAAGGAACAAGTAAAAACAATTAACATGTAAATGGAGACAAAATAAAATAGAGCTAAGAGTTAAGCAATGGATAATAAGTAACTTCCCCAGAAATCATAGAAATACAAACCAAAAGCACTGTTACAATTTAAAGATAAAAAACAGCCCAAAAAGGAGATGAGCTTTACTTTCCGTCCAGAACTTCAGGGGCAAGAACACCAAATCTGTTAAGAAATTCATAAAAGGTCCGTCTGGTAGGATATCCAGCACAGCTGATTCTAATTGCCTCAAGAACACCCTAAAGCAAGTAACAATTTGACAAACAATCATCAAGTGTCAACAGGTGCCGAAGATATTATTCCTTCTTTGCTCAATTATATAAAGGCAATGAAGACAAAGAAAGACCATGATATACTCACACCACAGCGCAATTGTTGGATAATATTGAGGTTTTCAAAAATAGCAGGCTTGAGAACATTATTCGGCTTCACACATCTGATATAGTGAGGTTCTGTTGTATTCAGGGTCTCCATCAAAGATTGAAGTTGTAGCTACAGGTTTCAGAAATGTGTCATTTACTATGTGCATAACATAAAAACAAAACCCCAGATATCTGAGACAGGAATGTCAAAGACTAATAACAAATTATAATAGAGTTAAGAATGAGTGGTAAGAATTAAAAATACCTTGAAGCGAGATCCTATTGAAGAGAACTTTGATGATTTTGAAGACTCCTCTGGAGAAGGGGGGAATAGACCAGCCACAAATGAGCATTTTGAGGCTATGAGCAGATCCTGATGTTCCGCCACCACATAATCCTTGTTTTTGTCAAGAAACATATCAGCTAGATATGTCACCTGGACAAAGAAAAAATAGTCAAAAAGAAGGAAGCAAAACATTCAAGTAACAATTGAAAAATACGTAGAAAATCATAAAAGGGATGTAATGAAAAACACCAAATATATTTACCTCCCCTGCATAATGGGATATTGTAAAACTAGTCCGAGAAAGTTTAGGTTTGATGAAGCGCTTGTTGTTTTTGAATGTCTGGTACAATTTCTGAGAAAAAGTTTCATGTGTAGACTTTGGAAACATACTGTGTCATACAGGGAGGCTAATATGAGTCCAACCAAATTACAGAGTTTAAGCAATCCCTGATATTAAGTCTTATATTATTATATAAATCCTACTTTAAACAAATTGGAAATAGCATACAGGCATGAAAATACGATAGTTAAAGAAAGTTGTTTCTATTTAGCGTAAAACTTAAAAGCAATGTTAGATTAGCAATGAAGTCACTCCCATCCACATACCAGGCTTCATCAAGAAGTGAAATTATTCCTCCAGGTTTCTGCAAAAAGATTGAATATGAAAATCATCATTACCTGAATTCATTGAGTTGGAAAACAATGGAAGTATAATTGGTCATAAGGCAGCAACAGTAAAATACCTTCTCAATTAGATCCAAAACATCTTGGTTATCAACAAACTCTATGTAACTCCAATTGATCTCTTCTTTGGTGTACTCTTCTTGTTCCATTTTAAAGACATGCTGCATTCATTCAGGGGGAAAAAACAAAAGTTCAGTTACCCAGGAAAAAATTATAGAATATAGACCACAAATTTGAACCAGAAATTACCAAACCTGATTAAAATGTTGTTGCAGCTTCTCATTTGTAAAATTAATACAGAACTGCTCAAAACTAAGAAAAAGGAATTCATGAGATCCAAGGCTAAATACTAAACCGTAAGTGCTAGATGAAATCATTAGCTTACCTATTGAACTTAAAACTTTCAAACCCATAGATATCAAGAACTCCAATAATAGATTTTGAATTAGGATCTTGCCCAATCGAATTGTTAATCTTCTCCACTAGCCTGGAAGCAATAATGAGAATTTGTCAGAATATGACACCTTGAAGAAAGGAAATCTAGAACAATTTTGGTCCAATCACACATGTTGTTCCTGGAGACCACTGATAACAACAAATAATTCCAGAATGTTATTGTGTGGTTCTTTCAATTATAAATGTGATTACCATAATTCTAAAGTAATTTATAACTGGCAAATAAAACTCACAATTTATAGTCAAATTAAATGTGTAAAATTAGAATGTGAATAAAAATTCCTTTAGTAAGAATAAAATTGTTTAGGTTCTTCTACATAATAAATTTAAGTTATAGACCATTTCAATAGTCCTTTCTTTCCTTCAACACATTAATGCAAGAGAGGATCTATATAGAACTTGCAATAGTATACATTAAAGCAGTGCTAAAGTTCATTACCAATCAAACAAACGGGAATAAATGGTTTTAGCTAATGCATCCCTGCTACCAAGAGCTGCAACAGGATCAAGGGTTCTTGTAATAACCTCCTCCGGTGTTACCATCACACGCTTGATCAGTGCATCTTCCAAGCTCTTACAATCACACCTACAATAATTTTTATGTTAAAATGTATTCAACATTGGTGAAATGATAATGCAGTAATGCATATGAAATGCATAAAAGGGTTATGTTGGGCATACTTTAGAAGTTCAGCAGTTACATTAAGATGGAACCTAGACTTCTCGTCCTTGATGACAGAAGAGTCAATCTCCTCTCCTTTTGCAAATTCAATATTTCCAAGGTGCAAAATTGCTGCAATAACCCTAAAAATAGCCTCCTGAAATACAGGGCCATATCATTAAAGCAACTTTAGAAACTCCCATTTTATTAACAAATATGATTCACAAAGACTAACCTGCTCCTCCTCACTGATTCCAACAACATCCATTGCCCTTCGAGTTGCAAGATATTCTTCAGCATCATCCACTCCATCCAGCGCATAGCATTTGGATTGATTTAAGTAATGAAAGGAGTTAGGACTTCCCAGCTTATACTTTTCTTTTTCCTATAAAATAGAGAGTCATGATGATCAAATATGAATATATTAATAATTTAATATAGGAGGCTATCTTTGTGATAGAGATAAGGGAGCATTTCTATATCAAGAAAGAATACTTTACCTCAGCTGGTGCTGCACAGAGAAGGTAAAAGCAATGGTAATTTCTTTCAGGATCCGAAAGTTGACAGACACGGGATCTTTCAAGCAAATATGTCCGTATAGCTGCCCCAGAGATTCTTCCTTTGTTGTCAAATTGTATCTCAACAAATTTTCCAAAACGACTGCATCTCAAAATTGGGAGGAATATGACAAGCACCATGTTATATCATGTTTGAACAAGAAAACAATATATATTAGGTCTTTTTTTACTGCTTAGTTCAACATATTGCTGACAAACATAACCCACAATCCTAAGAGTTAATAGATTTTAACTGATGACAAACCGAACTGGTCTATCACAGTTTCTTCTTCCTTTCTCTCTATGAAGTAACTTAGTCACAATCACTTTGCCTAAACCAATTTATGACAATTTTCATTTTACTTGATATGCCATGCAGCTGTCAACACTCACCTTGAGTTGTTGTTTCTAACTGTTTTGGCATTGCCAAATGCTTCAAGAACTGGATTAGACTGCAAAGTAATTAACACAGAAACAAGTATGAGGAAACAGTTTGCACACCTTTTTTAACACCCTATATATCTAACAAAATGTAGAATAAAATAAAATATATAAAGGAACTAAAAGTTATGGAGTAAGGCACAAAAAAAGGGGTAACCAAAACAAGAAAATGCAACTATATCATACTTCTAGAACTTGTTGTTCAACTGTCCTTCCTTCTACTCCAGATCGGCCCCCAAGATATGCAAGATACCGCATAAGCATTTTTGTTGTCTCTGTCTTTCCAGCCCCACTCTCACCGCTAACCAGGATTGAGTTGCTTTTTCCCTCATTAATCATCGCCCTATATAAACATAGACATTAATAAATCGTACAAAAAGAATAAAACAGAAAATGACATTGACATCTATCAGTCACCTGTATGCAACATCTGCAACTGCAAAAACATGGGGACTCAATTCTCCAAATGCAGCTCCTTTGTATTGTTCCATCATGTGAGTATCATATAGATGTGGTAATCTTTGAAAAGGATTTATTGCAATCAGGATATTTCCAGTATATGTCTGCAATGATGATGGAGGAGTAGCATGATTGTATCATTCATAAGTTTCAATTCTTACGTAACATAAACAATCTCGGTTCAAAATGAAATAATATATATTTTAGAATCTTACATAGATTTCATTGAGTTCATATCTAGTTGCCAAATTGTGCAGAACTCCTGGTTCATGCAAGTAAGACAATTTTGTCATGTCATCTACACCACCAGGAGGGGCTTCATTATCCTTGGGAAAAACCTTTGAGATATTTTTGACAACCTGCAACCAGATTTCCAGACTTAACCAATCATGATAGTAAGCCCTAGAATAACTCGTTTTATTACTGGTCAAACAAAAAGGATATAGATGATAAAGTAGGAATGAAGTTGGAATTTCAGTAAGTTAGGACATATAGCATATGAAAAAATTTATAGATTTCTGAAAGTGATATAACACAGTTAGAATCACAGAGGAGTACTTCAAAAGTAGTCGCAATAACACAAAACAATATACAGAACAAAGAATATATGCAAACAATCTCACAAACACGCAGTACAGACAATTTGACTCACTGTTTTCCCATCTGTGGTGCGAACATGGACGTCTTCACCATTGATTTTAGAAACTTCTCCATCAATCCATGCTTGTGCTGGATCTTCAATCCAGACATGAGAATCTACAATAATATTCACTGGTGCAGACTGCAAAGACAAACATATTGAACATTCACAGCAAAAATGTTAAATCAGGGAAACAATACTTGTATGTAACCAAGTTGTTGAAGAGAAACAAGAGGAAATGAATCCAAGCAAATGTGCTCCTGCCCATAAATGGCATTGCCAACCATAAGGATTTAGTTTACAGATGTATACTACCATTTTAACTTCATTAGTTTATTTTAATTTAACAGCAGGAATAATAATTATCGATTAAAAAATATTTAAATAATAAAAAACAAAAAGATAAAGCAACAAATGTTAGATCCATAAATAAATAAATAAATCATGGCAAATGATTATTGCAAACAATTACATAATTTCAAAATATAAACTGCAAATTATTATCACACTTGTGGTCTGGCTTTGTCATTATATCTTGCTTATCAAAATGCTAATCATTATAGATACTGTTGAAAGCTATAAAGCATGGACTTTGACATGTAAACTGCTCACAACATTGACACAAATACTCCAACATAGCTGATATATATAGAAAGAACAGCATATGCACTGATAGTGTAAAACAATTTTTACATTGTCATTCAATCACAAACATCCATTTAAGGTAAGTTTGTTGACTTCTATAATAAATACATTGAAGTCATACTAGCAATGATTTCTGATTGGTTGACTATGTAAAACTTTTTACACTAACAGTGCATGACAATTACACTCGTGTGTGTACAGTGAGAAAGTTTTTTATGAGTGAGAAAAGCAAATCTAGATGACCAAAATTGAAAGTTCTTTAAAGGCAAATGACCACTTAAAAATGTTGTGTGACTTGTTAAAAAAACCCACATGACTTGCATGTACTAATCTTAAATTCTTAATTATTCATGATAAGATCTAATATTCAATATCTATTCCTAGATCTCATATAAAATGGCTTTCTCAGTACACACACACACACACACACATATATAGCAACATAACAAAAGATCTAAAACAATAATCGAGATTTGTATATTCTTGTAACCATTTATGATAATGAGCCTCACAAAAACATAATAAGAAACATTATTTTATACTATTTTATATTAACTTTTACACTAACATTTTCTGAATTTATTTACAATATTTTTTTATAATACTAATGTCCTTGAAGTGTCCATCCACATTTTTTCAAGTGGATGACTAATAAAGAGTGTTAGACACCAGTCATACAGGTTTCAGGGTGGGAAACATATCTAATACCTCAACCATGAGCATGCTTCATAAGCTGTACTTATGGGTTTCAAAATTTGCCAAAGTGTTTGGGTGCTAATCAAATGGTATCAAAGCTGGTTGCTAGTGTCTTGGAAAAGGCTAACTACGAAGGGGCTGACCAGAAAGACAAAGTAAAGCATTGTAGAGTGCAACCACTGAGACATCGTTGGCTCTCAATGGCATTGCTATGATTAGGACTTGGGTATTATGGGGTGCCTGAGTCCCATGTCACAGGATGCTCGGTGAAGTGCTAAAGTTGCTAGGGTTTTCCCCCTTGATAGCTAGCTTTTAAGGGAGGGTTCCTCAAGTGCTTGGATACTTATCATTTAATGTAATTTGTATTTGTTTTTTGTCAACAAGTATCATGTGCAAAGACAAGAAACAGTGTTGGCATTCACCAAAGTTGTCGTGCATGTAACTGGACTGCCATGCAGTTTTGAACTAGCAGAACCATTGATAGTCAAGCAATAGTCAACTGCCGAAAGAGATGCCATCGGACCTAACTCAGAGTTTCGCCAATATATTTTCAATTTCAGTTTGAAATACCATAACGAATGAACAACTTCTCGCAAGGATGGGTTTATTACGGTTGTTCTTCCCTTGATACCAAATCATCCTAGCTAAGCTAGCTAGCTAGCCATCTATACATATTCAATAGCATTTGCTGAATAATGAATACTTTCATTTTTCTTAGTATTCAACTTCCCTCCAATGACCAATCTATGTCGTAAAACTCTATAACTAAATTAATCAAATAGTATCTTCAGGCAACTAAGCTATCAAATATGTACACTTCCTAACCAAAATTACCCCAATCTTATTCATCAACCATTCATATTTGCCAAACTCTATTTCACGAGATCTTTTTATTAGTAATGCGTGGATCGACTAACATAACTTTCACCTCGAGAAATAAAAAATTTAATCAGAAGCATCAAAACGCGGAGAAAAAAGAAAATTAGTCTAGAAACAAAACAATATCCGCCAAACAAATCATAGTCACACGGAAGAATTTCAAAAAAAAAAAATCGAAGTCGAACAGATTCAACGGAGCAGCTCGGGGAGTCAAAGGAAAAGCAACGAAGCGATGGAGAGAGAATAGGGAGAAATTACCATGGTGATTAATGCGGCGCGATCTTCCGGTCTAACTCATCCGAGTCGAGCGGAGAAGGGAACTCAGTGAGTCAGATCGGACAGTAGAGAACGGTAGCTTTGAAGTTTCAACGACAATTCTGAGAGAGAAGAGGCTAAAATTAGAAGCTGGAGAAAACGATAAAGAAGAAGAAAACAAAGGTATCGAGCGAGCGACTTGAGTCTGGTTTCTCTCTCTCTCTCTCTCTCTTCTCAAAGCCTTTTTGAAGAAATGAGGTAATGAGAGGACAGCTACTGTACACGATAATTATTCATTATATTAAAATTTAATTATAATTTAACAAATATATGGAGAACAAGCTTTAGCTTCTCTCTCCTTCTTTCTCTCTGTACAGTGAGAGAGTTGCTGCGTCTCTCTCTCTCTCTCTTTGTCTTTTTTTTTCATTTTTTAATTTTCAAATGAACTTAAAATATTGAGGTTTCTTGTTGGCTGAACGTTGAGGTGGGGCCAGTGAGAAAGAGAGGGTATAGGCTGAGGCTGGACATTTTCCTGGTCTGCATTACGTTGCCGGTTTTAGCTCTACAATCAATGAAAAATGTCTTTCGCAGTTTCTCTTGTTATTACTTATTAGTGAGAAACTGAAAAGAAAAATGAAAAATTGTAAAAAGTAATACTACTTTTTTTTATATCTTTAAGTGACAAAATTATGTTGATTTGGCTGATAATTATTTTTGTTGAAAATTTATTTTGGTATTTTTAATAAGATTTATTTTCCTAACTACATCTTTCATCTATAAAATTCAATCCAAAATTTTTGTTTAAGAAATTTAACCAGTTTCACTTGAATTATCAAAACGTTTATAGACTGATAAATAATGGGATATTGTAAAAAATGAGGAAAAAAATGAAAGAAAAAATATTTTGGAAATATATGAATGTTTTTTGGTAAATATAAATATATGAATGTTATTGTTGAAAAATAAGAAGAAAACACATAATGAAACGGTGAAAATAATATTTAATAATGGACTTCAAAATTATGGTTTTAATTTTGCCTCATCCCTTAAGGCATACATTTGGTCTTATTTACGAAACTGCCATCGATTATCTTTTAGCAGTTGCTTAGGTTGAGATTAATTGCAATATAGGCTCGATCGGTTTATCTGCAATATTTCTTTTTCCGGGGACCATTGCCTTTTTTCCGTTTTTCTTTAACAATCCATCCATGAATGACAATATTTGAGTTTTTTTTTAATCGATAAATGTTAATTAATTTATTAGTTTTTATTAGTAAAATAAATTGAACTTATATTTTTTTTCTTAACCACCCATCATCAATCTAATATCTCTTTGGAAATATTTGTTAGCATGTAGTATATTTTTATGATATATAGGTTGAAAATAAGTTATGATAATTTTGATATTTGCACAAAATAGTTGGCAATAATTGTCCCTCGTATACATTACTCAATTCAAATCACATATTCAATAGTGGTTTGTTTAGCAGGAATTTGAGACGTAAAGTATTGCCTGGGAAGATTCTTGATCAAATAACACATACATGTGTATTTTTTGTTATTAGCATCACAGTTTATGAAATCATACACCTTATCACATGATCAAATAAAATCTTTTCATTTTATACTTTTTAGTATTTTCTCAAAATTGTGTGTGTGTGTGTTTATTATGCATGGACATATATATTGACCTTTGAAATATGGATTGAGTTTTTTTAAAAGGAAAAAGACATGCAAAACTTTAAATTGTGCTTTTAACAAATACTGTTGCGATAAACCATTATATATGTCCACTATTTAGATTAAAGATACATTAAGATAAACTATGCTAATTCAATATATGTTCTTACTATAGACACAAAGTTTATAAGGTAAATAAGAGGTCCATTTTTATTTAGCAAATCCTAAACTGATAAAAAAAATCTATTATGATAATTCTAAAAATTTGAAACTTATTGTTGAATCAAAATAAAAGTTTAGATATTTTTTGAGGAAAAAAAAACTCAAATTTAAAATTTAAAATAGCTACACCTTATATTTCCTCTTTTTTTGTCTATACAATATTATAATTAGAATAAAGAGTTGCATACAATGATAACTCATGTCATTACAACTTATTTCAACACTCATGTGATGTGGGTAATTATTATCGTTATTAATTTTAAGAAATAAATAAATAAAACACGCATCACCCTAATTCTAAGAGACATAACTCACTTTTATAGGCTTCATATAAGCTTTAGCAAATAATTGAAGCATAGAATTAAATCATAATCATCCAATCTTTTACGTATGTGTGTAGTTGTAACTTCCATAACATAAATATATTTTCCTTCCATAATCAGAGCAACTTTTGAGGAAAAATGTTATATATCTAATTACAATATGAGTATAATTGTGTATTCTTAAAAGAAAAGGAAAACGAGGGTTCGCAATGTGCAAATTATGAATTTTCTAACAAGAAGTGAGACATTTACAATTACAAGCCATTTTTTATTTTATTTTATCGGTAAGAGGGTTTTGGGACAACCCAATGAGATGTACGCCCATAATTGGCTGGCACCTAAATATTTTATTAGCAAAATAATTGGAATGAGAAGAGATGTTTTTAATACAGAGTTACAGACATTATGGTCGGTATTGATGTACTAGTAAGTAAGTACGAATGACATGGCAATCACGTTCTAACTCAAGTCCATAAAAATCTACTCCCTTCATGACTTTTTGTACGACACTTCATGTTAAAAAGTTAAAAGGGCTATGCTGTCTTTTAGCCTTTGGAAATTATTTATTTATTTTTAAATCATTATATAGTTTTTATCCTTGTATTTTTAAAAATACTCAAATTTTAGTCTTCAATGTTAAGTCTTTTTCCTTCAATACAGATATCGAAATTATAATATTTTAACAAATATAGGTAATAAAATAAATGTTTTGAAAGTTAGGAAAAATATCAAATTTTGAAAAAAAAATACTAAAATTATTATTAACCTAGGCTAAAATTTGAGAAGTGGTGGTGGTAATTTTCTTTATTTATTTTTTCTCTATTTCTTTTATTGTTATGTTTTGGAGGGAAACTTATAACATGAAAATAATACACAATAATAGAGAGTATCATGTATTTCTCTAAAAACATGGTCATAGACGAAAGAGAAGATATGTTTCTCATAATAAAATGATTTGATGCTAATTTTTATAAGAAAATTGCATGAAAAAAATAAATAAACTATCAATTTTATCATATATGAGACCACAATTCTAAACATTCATGCATGTCCATTATTTTATAAATTCTTAAGATATAGGTTTTAACTTAACTCAATTTTAAGACCAAAAGATATCTTATAAGATGAGAGTTATCTCAACTTATATATATTCTATATTGACATTATCTTTAGTTGGTATATGAGATTTTAGTTTTTCCCAATATAAGTATTTACTAATTAGATATTGTTATTATTTGATATACAAAATACTATTTTTTTAACACCAATAATGTACTTATTATCATTTACATTTTTTTTATTTTTCAAGAGAGCAAAGGTCATGAGGATGTTTATAGAAGGGACAATGAAGACAGTAGGGTTGCATGGTGAAAAACAATGTTTATAGGTATTGGATGAGTCAGAATATCAATTGAGATATCATGATGGTAGTAATAAAAAAGAAGATTTTGAGGTTGATAATGGTATTGAGGATTTATGTGGTTATTATTATAGTTTGGAAGGTGGAGATGAAAAAGGCTGTGAAAGTGGGAAAATGTGATGGAATAATTATAAATGGTTTTCTTTATATATTAAACTTTAACATGAAGAATATAAACAGTGATGAGGTTGATAAATGTTATTTTGGTGATCTTCAACTGGCATATTTGTTATACTCTTGATATGCTAATAGCTTTTGTGTATGCAAAGCAAAGTTATTAAAAGTTGCAAGGGTGGAAAAGTATAATTGAAATTAATATTTATGATTGAAATAAAAATAAATATTATAACATACAAATATGATATCGTGTCAATTTTATCTAAATAAATATATCATTCATGAGAATGTTTGCTTAGATCTTCATTTTTTTAATTATATTATTAAATTTTAAACTAAGATATTCGGTAAGTTTTTCTAACATATATATTGTGTGTTGGTACAATAGTTACCAAACTCTTAGGATCAGCTCAACACATTGATAGGTCTAAAACAAACTTTGAGATAGAACTTTTTCGTTGATAAAAAAAAATATATATTTGAGGCTTTTCGCGTTCATGCCGGATCGACTACAGAATTTCATACATAATAACGCAGAGTGTTACCATTGAGTCAAGGTCTTTGACAGCAGATATACTTAATATACATATATTCATAGCAAAAAAATATTTTTTAGTGGATCTAAAATAAAGACTTAAATCACCTTCCTTTAAACGATATTACAAACTCTTAAAACATCTAAAGGTATTAGATTAAAGTTTTTTCAAGTACTATTTATAAAAAAAATTATCGCAAGTGCAAAATATTTTACCGCATAAATTGTTAATAAGTCCATAAATTATATAATAATAATAATAATAATAATAATAATAAATTTTGTTAATAGCCAGATTTTACAACTACGATTTAGGGTTATTACTTATTAGAAGCACATTTTTCAAACCCTTCACAGCTACGAAAGAAACCGCTTGCAGTGGCACCTGGCAAAGTGCAAATTCGTAAATCTCCCAATTGGACCACATGGTTGGGTCTCCCTCGTGGTAACACCTTTCTTTTTCCTTTTCCGTGTATGCCCCATAAATAAAGTGTCGAAGACAAATTAGTTTGTGGAGTTTGATTAACTGCTTTGAACTTTCCAACTCTACCTTAAGCTTTCTTAAGTTCCATTTATCATCTTTAATAACTAATTTTCCACTCAAACAAAAAAAAAATCTTTAATAACTATTTCCTTTAATTTTAAAAAAAATTAATGGTTATACATTAACCATATAAAATCTAATCGTTTGCCGTTAATATGAATATTAAAATAATCATTATATAAACTAATAAACTTATTATATAAAATAAATTATGATTAAATGACGATGAAAAAAAAAATTACTGTTTTTTTTCAGTATATAATTTGTTTTCTTGTTAAAAAGATCCAATCATTTCGGTGAGTTATCGGACGAACTTAACACTTATGTGATCAATCCTCCAGCCAGCGTCTCTAGATTCAAGCTCTATGGTCTTTTACCTTTAAAATAGGTTACTAAATACACTTCTCTGTTTTTCTTTGAATTGTGATTTTAATTTTCATATAATCATATACCATGGCATTTATATTAAATGCATAAATAATGTACAAAAATTCTATACCATAATCAAAACATGACTTATAATTTAACTAAAAGTTGTCAATGTTGAATTAATTATTTTAAAAGCTACATGTAGGATGATTTTTAATTAGGTGATATAGTATATATTTTTTATAAATTAAAAAATTAAAAGATTTTATTTTACAAGACCAGGGTCAACGGGCTGAATGGCTGGTCATAAACAAGGATATTCGTTTCTCTGTCAGTATGTTGCAAGTCATATTAGCCATGGAGTGATAATTTATCTGTAATCATGATACACCAGAACTTTGTCAGTCCATAGAAATGAGTCTACAAATTGCTTGAACAAGCTTCTTTTAGGGAAAAATTATTATTAGAAAGTGTTGTGATAATTTCTATTAATAATTACATGACACATAGTTAAATATTTATTTTAAAAAAATACATGTAACGTAGGGATTTCAACGAAAATATCAACAGCGACTCTGCGAGTGATGCCCCAATCCCACGGTCTCGTAGGCTTGATAAAATTCTCAACATGATTCATGAATATACAAATTCTTCCATTCCCACAGCAAATGACTACTCGTGGGCTCTTCACATAATGGTGTAATTTAAAAAAAAAAATATCATAAAAAATATATTTTTTAAAAATTATAAAAATAGTAGATTATATTTTGAAATATGATTTTAGTATAAAAAATATTTCAAAATACGATTTTATTTTTGAGAAATTTGTTACACTAAAATTGTATATGTACATACTATTTCAATTTTTAAATTTTGTATTATTAAAAATTGAAATCATATGTTAAAATATGATTTTAATGTATCTTTTTAATTTAGTTTAAAAATCATATTCTAATATAAGATTTTATTAGAAAAAAATTGAAATCGTATTTTAACATACAATTTTAATTCTTAGAAAAAATATTTTAAACAAATGAAAAATAAAATCTTACTTTGATATATAATTTTTCATTGTAAAATCATATATCAAAATATGATTTATCTATTTTTATAATTTTTTTTTAAAATATCCATTATGATAATTTTTTAAAAATTCTATCCATTTTCGTAATTAACCCACTAGCCGTGACTCATAGAGCAGACCAAGATTTCTCCCCACACACTCTCGTACAACAAAGTTGTGTACAATAAAAAAAAGAGAAAGAAAAATTTAAATTTGAAAGATAGTTAAAAAAATAATATTATATAAATTATTGTATATGTATCACTTCTTTTACCTAATAAAAAGAACTTCATTTAAAGAAAGATCAAATTCTAACAAAACTATTTTTATATTATTATATATTTGAATCTTTATTTTGAACGAGAATATTTATAATATTTATTGTCAAATTTTGTTATAAGAATTAAAATATTTATATTAGTTTTTCTTAAAAGATAATGTTTTTGGAGTTGTTATCAGCCTGTCATTCCATTCCAGTTCTTCGATTGAGGCAGATGTCTTATCCAAATTTCATACATTGAACATTTAGTTTTATGTTTTATTCTTTTTAAATATACCTCTTAATTTGAATTTCAAATTTATTTGATTTTATAATCAGTTCAATTTTTTCTCCATTATCTCACATCACTTTGCTTTTATGTTTGTGTGATTTTATTAACTACTTATCTCGTTCAAATCGTACTTTTTCATCTTTATTTATAAATTGAATTTTAATATTTTTAAAATAAATTATCAATGAGTAAAATCAATCTTATATCAAAATATAAGTTATTTATCATAAATTTAATAAAATTTATATATTAAAAATATTTATTATAAAATTTAGTTATATAAAAAAATATTTTTATAGAGTTTAAGATATTAGAACATATGTAATGAGTTATTTAACAAAAAATATTATTTTAGTAATGATATAAATGATTTTGAGTTATTTAAAATTGAAGAATATTATTTATACAAGTAATTATTTCTTGAGTTGTTAAACATTTACATTTAAATATTGAAGTGAGAGAAGAAATATTTAAACATTAAGTAACTTGTTAATAGAAACCCGTATTAGATAGAAAACTGAATGAGTTACTTAAAATAAAAATTGAGATAGTATAAAATATGTTATTTATAGAATGATAATCGGAGATGCTGTTGATATAAATGTGTAATATGAAAGCACTGAGAAAATTTCCTTAAGAAGGCATGGCTTTAGCTTTATCCAGCGGAACATGATTCCATGCAGTCCAAAACCAACTCCAGGATAAATAGTAAAAGAATCCAAATTTTATTTTATTATTGATTATTGATGGTGAGACTGAGACACGAGAATATTGTCATTCCCATCTCAGGGTCATGCATACCCTCTCTGAATTATTAATTATCCATTTCCTACCCTACTCTCAAGTCTCAACACAGTTTTTCCAAAAAAAAACACATTTACATAAAAATCTCCCCACATTTATCTCTAGCACATTAATTTATCAAGACATTTAAAGCAATATCAATTATCACTAATTTATCGGGGGACACCAATATTTTATTATCTTTAATTTATCTAAATTGATATGATTACAATTTACACAGTTACACAACGTTTTGAGAGCATAAACTAAACGTGCGCATCAACCTCTGGAATAACATGAAACCCTCTTCTTCCTTTCTACCAAGATAAATAAATCATAAGAACCATTCATATTTCATCACTCTCACTCTTTCTCCAAATTCCAATCCTTCAATTATTCAATAATAATGTTGTCTTCTCTGCTGAACGCTTCCTTCTCCACCAGCCTCCCAATTCATTCAATTGCAACCCCTAATAACCGCTGCGCCTCCACCGTCGTATCATGCACCTCCTCTCACCTTACGAACAACAACCACTCCCCTGTTTCTCCGCCGCCGAACATCAAGGACGAGGCTCGCCGCCACCCTGTGGCGGCTAACAACTTCACGGCGAAGTACGTTCCCTTCAACGCCGGCTTCGATTCGCCGGAATCCTACTCGCTTGACGAAATCGTGTACCGAAGCCGTTCCGGCGGGCTCCTTGACGTGCAGCACGACATGGAGGCCTTAGGGCGGTTCGACGGGGCGTACTGGCGCGCGCTGTTCGACTCGCGCGTGGGGAAGACGACGTGGCCGTACGGGTCCGGCGTGTGGAGCAAGAAGGAGTGGGTCCTACCCGAAATCGACCCGGACGACATCGTTTCCGCCTTCGAAGGAAACTCGAACCTCTTCTGGGCGGAACGGTTCGGGAAACAGTTCGTGGGAATGAACGATTTGTGGGTGAAGCACTGCGGAATCAGCCACACTGGAAGCTTCAAGGATCTCGGCATGACCGTTCTCGTCAGCCAGGTCAACCGCCTCCGCAAAATGAACCGCCCCGTCGTCGGCGTCGGCTGCGCCTCCACCGGCGACACCTCCGCCGCGCTTTCCGCCTACTGCGCCGCCGCAGGAATCCCCTCCATCGTCTTCCTCCCCGCCAACAAGATCTCCACGGCGCAACTAATCCAACCGGTTTCCAACGGCGCTTTAGTGTTAAGCATCAACACCGATTTCGACGGCTGCATGAAGCTGATTCGTGAGATAACCGCTGAATTACCTATCTATTTGGCGAATTCGCTCAACAGCTTGCGTATCGAAGGTCAAAAAACGGCTGCAATTGAGATTCTGCAGCAGTTCAACTGGGAGGTGCCGGATTGGGTGATTGTACCGGGGGGCAATCTGGGAAACATATATGCTTTTTACAAGGGTTTTAAGATGTGCAAAGAATTGGGGCTTGTGGAGAAGATTCCGAGGCTAGTGTGTGCTCAGGCTGCGAATGCAAACCCTTTGTATTTGTACTACAAGAATGGGTTTAAGGATTTTAATGCTGTGAAGGCTAAAACTACTTTTGCTTCGGCCATTCAGATTGGGGACCCTGTTTCCATTGACAGGGCAGTGCATGCTCTGAGGAATTCGGAGGGGATCGTGGAGGAAGCCACGGAGGAGGAGCTGATGGATGCGATGGTGCAGGCTGATTCCACTGGAATGTTCATATGTCCACACACTGGGGTGGCTCTGACGGCGCTGATTAAGCTAAGGAATCGTGGGGTTATCGGAGCCGGTGAGAGGGTTGTGGTGGTGAGCACTGCACATGGGCTCAAGTTTGCGCAGAGTAAGATTGATTATCACTCTGGGCTCATACCTGGAATGGGGCGCTATGCTAACCAGCCTGTTTCGGTTAAAGCGGATTTTGGATCGGTAATGGATGTGCTCAAGGATTTCTTGCACAACAAGTCCCCCAAGTAATTTTTTAGCATGTTTTGTGATGACTTTCGATCGTTATTGGATTTGTAAGATTTGGTTCGAGGGTTTTGATTTCCACAAACATGCTTCTGCTGACACAATGCATATTTTCATGCATAACATCATTGTCGAAGATGGATCTTGATCATGACTTTGTGGCAAGTAAATCAGAAGAAAATTAGTTCTACTACTACCTGAATGCACTCTTCCTCCTTGTGTATAGTAGCAGTTGCTGGTTACCTGTACAAGAGATTTTAAATGTTTTATTTCAAGTGTAATCACTTCACATCGAATAAATCTTGAATTGAACCTATTAATGTAGGTTAGCGTTGCATGAAATGAACAATTTAGATTGAAGTTTAAGATTTTGTGCAATGGTTTTTGAGTTTCATGTTTCTCACTTTCCCGTTTCACGCTCTGCCTAGTTCTTTTTGTGTTTTTACCAGAAACGATCTCCACTTCTGAAAACCCATGGACATTGATATATGGACATGTCCATATTAGGAATACCCACTGTTAATCTAGATTTCTCTCTTGTATTTATTTCTCTTTCAAGGTGTTAAGTAACATTAAGGTCTCTATCTATCTTTTCCCTTTTTACTATACACCATCACACGGCAATGCTAATATTGACATGTTTTTTATTTGCAAAAAAAATCTTGATTATGTTGCCGTCAAACATAATTATGTCATTAATAATATAATCGTTAAATTAATTTTTTGATCTTTTAATTTTTCAAATTTGATTCAATCTAATTTTATCGTCTAAATTAAAACAATTATATTAAGAAATCACACTTTGTAATAATTTAAAACTGTCATAACAATGATTTTAAACTACCACCAAGTATATTTTCTAATACCATCAACTTAATTTAGACGGCATGATCGTTAAATCAATTTCAAAAATTAGCGGATTAAATCTAACAAAAAAAATTAGAGAATCAAATCAAACCTAAATAATAAATTAAAGGAAAGAAAATTAATTTAAACTAATACAATTTGACTTAAAACAACACAACAATACGTTGACTTTTTTTTTCTGGGCACAAACTTTTGAAATAAAAAATTTCAACGTGTATATATTGTTTGATTTGCTTCAATGCAAACTTTTATAAAAAAAGATTAACCGTAACCAATTTTGTAATGATTACCCAAACGTATAACGTTCTCATCGTAACAATCAGCGGGAGATTTGATGCTTTTCCCATACGGCTTTACAACCATTACCAAACCAAATAAGTAGCAAGTAATACTACATATTTATGTAATGCGCTGTCGGCTCGCAATGTTGCTAAGCACGGTAACTTGAAAGCATCACCTTAAATAAGATATTATATCTCGATAAATTAATCTCTAATTTTCAAAAGGAATTTAGCACCTCAAGAAATTAATCTCTAGCTTTTAGCTGGAAATATCCCAGATTTACCAAGGAAAAAAAAAAAAAAAACTCTTGCCCAATATGATACTACCTTGCGGATTTTGCAGGCTGATTTTGTTTCATGAAAAACTTGGTTGGGCCATGCTGGATGACATCTATTTTTGCTGGCTATCCAACATTGGTAATTGGCAATATATAACAAATCATAAATAAAGGACACAGAATCCAAACAATCCATAGCATGTACAATCATGCATTTTCTCCAATTCAAAAATTAATTTGCAGACAAAGCATTTATGAGTAAATAACATTCCACAAAGAGTACAAATACAGCGCGCAATATCTAAATCAGGAATAATCATACAGTGATATGCTCTTGTCATCTGATACACTAGCAAGTCGACCACCTCGCACATCACTCCCTCCAGGTGGTCTAAATGCCACCCCCCATACCTGGTCTGAATGGTTGCTCATTGTCTGCACAGATGCCCTCATGTTAAGATCCCATAGCCTTACAGATCTATCACTTGAACCTGTAGCAATGGCTGCCCCATCTGGGCTCACGTCCACACACAATACCCAACTAGCATGACCTGACATGGTCCCAATTAAAGCTTTTCCCTCAGCATCATACATGTGGACGTTACCATCATCCGAAGCTGTAAACAGCAACCTTGGATCATAAGGAGAATATACAAGAGATCGCACAGGCATGAAGTGACCTTCAAGGTGGTGTAAAAATTTGGCACGGGGCACATCAAAAACAGAAATGGTGCCATCCATTGAACCACAAGCAAGTCGTTTCCCATCAGGACTCCATGCAACTGACAGGACAAATTTCTTGCTGCCACTTTTGTCTGTGGGCTTCTGTCCTTCTGGACGAGGAATTGACAGAGTGGCAACAAGTTCCCATGAGGAAGTGTCCCAAAGCTTGACTGATGCACTACCTCCGCCAGCAACTGCTAGAATAGCACCCTGAAGGGAGGGAACTTTGGTTGATCAAATACTTGGAAATATGATAAAAAAAGACTAAGGATGAAATGCTCATTTGCCCTAGTATCACAGGGCATCAAGGCAATGAATGATTTCTACTACACTGCAAATTCATAGTGGAACAAGTACAGTTTCCATCGAAGGGCACATACTGACAGTGAGTCAACAGAACAAGCAAATAAATAGTTCTAGTAGTTTGACGAGTACGAGTTGAGTAAGTCCCTTTATTTTATACAATAATGAGCTATATGGGGATTGAGATTTCATGCTTATAGTTTAGTTCTCCATACATCCTTTAAGAATGTTGATGAAAAATATATGGATGAGTTTTCTAATAATTTTTTCACATAAAACTCATCCCTGAATTTTTCACCCTATTTTTAATACATCAAAGAATATTTTGCATGACCATAGAATCAAACATTTGCAACCATCAAAGCAATCATGATCATCCATATTACAAAAACTTTGCATCATAGAATATGATAGTAGTCAACAGAAAAAAATGGGCAAGAGAACTGAAGGTATAATATATAACTGCAGAAGAGAAACACTGAACAAACCTGCGGTTGGTACAACTATAAGTTAACCAATCAAATTCATTAGATGTTGAAATTAAACACACAAAATTGCCAATGCACGGGTGCTGACAAAAACAATAAAAAGTCAATTTCAACACTTGTGGCTATCTCAAGAAAAAGAGAAACGATAATTAGTACAAAAAAATCAGTTACGAAATAAAATGAATATAACGTACAGTCATTTCATCAAGTGATTTTTTCCTATTCAGCACATGTATGGATGTAATTGTTTGGTCAAAAAAACTCTTTTGCCATTTTTCATATAAACTTCTTTGTACTAAATAGCTCTTATGCAAGAAAAATTAATAAAACTTCAGCTAGCATGTATGGTTGTGCTTGGTCAGTCAAAAAACCGTTTTGTTGTTTTTCGTATAAATTTCATTGTACTAGATAGCTCTTATGCAAGAAAAAATAATAAAACTTTCAGGCAACATGTATGGACGTGCTTGATCGGTCAAAAACTGTTTTGTCGTTTTTCGTATAAATTTCTTGGTACTAAATAGCTCTTATGCAAGAAAAATTAATAAAACATTCTTTCACACAAGGGCAATTTCTACTTGTTTTGAACTTTCATAAGCCCATTCCCACAAAATACCTTAAAAAGTGGCAGGGTAGGAAGCAAAACCTCTCCAGCAAACTGGATGCATTTGCATAAGAATGAAATATTATCTGTTGATTAATAAACACCACTTCATTGATCATAAGTTTCAGCTTTCAACAATCATTGGTAACAAACATATTACAAATCACGACAAGCATTTAGAATGTAAATAATATAAATTGAGCCCTGATATAGCATACAGGTTTTTCACCTAGCCTGACCTACTAGAGTTCACGAAACATGCATCATCAATCTTAAAAAAACGAAAATTTGCAGTTGTCCACCATGTTTAACATCAGAATTATCACCACATGTCTTCATAAAAGATAAGTCAGCAAAGCATTTTCATACACAACAGGTTTCTTTCTCAGTTGATGATTTTTCAGTTTTTCTGTTTTAGGTTTTCGGATTAGCACAATCGTTGTGAAGTGTTACGAATAATGAGGCAGGTGGTTGTTTGAAAGAATTGCAAAAGGTAAAGAGAGGAAAAAGCTCAATCCTATTATACATACCTTGGGATCGAAGCGCATTTGCCAGACTTCAGAGGGAGGAGCCTCGAGGGTGGCGATGGTGGCGTTGGAATCGACATCGAAGACGCGGACGAAGCTGTCGAGGGAGGAGGAGGCGACGACGGAGCCGAGGGGGTGGGCGGCGACGGAGGCGACGCCGATGCAGTGGCCGGTGTTGGTGCGCTCCAAAACGAGGTCGTCGGAGAGCCAGAGCCTGACGGTCTCGTCGAGGGAACCGGTTAGGAGGAGCGGTGGCCGGTTGGCGGTTGCGGGTACCCATGTGACCGCCCACACCGAATCATCGTGCGCGTTCTCAACCGATTTCAGCCCACCCAGCTTCATTCAAAATTGTCTTGTCTTGTCGCAAACTCAACTCTGCTATTTCCTCACTTCACTTTCGTGCTGTGCAGCCTTCAAATCATGGACTTTTTGGTTGACTCTGATGGGCCTTACTCTTGTAGCTGCTGGGCCATTCACATTACCTTTTAAAAGTTGAATATTTCCTTTTTTGTTTTTTTCCTGGGTCAAGTACACATGTATCTCCTTATCCACTTGGTCAAAGAAGATCTCTCTCACTCTGCATTGTTGCCGCTGATCCAAGGATTAAAATCAAATATTGATTCTCTTATTAAATAAATTATTACGTGAATGCAGCATCATCTTATACTATTACATCAATTATTTGAGTTGTTTATTATGTTTCCACGTTAGTAAATTGGAATTAAGATAGTACAACAAGGATTTGCTGCATTGTTATTTGTTAGCTTAGCCACGTAGCTTCTCTCCACCTGTAAATTTCTAAATACCATACTTTGTTTTGTGGATAAAATTATACCTTCATTGGGTTTTGTTTTGTTTGCATGTATTTCGATATTGACAGTTCATATTCACAATTACCCGACTAAGAGAATACAAAGGTTTCTCTTGGTCCATTTTAGGTCTTAGAACAACTCCCGTTATTATTTATGGTACATCCAATTTAGGGATGAAAATGGTCATATTATCTATGAGGAATTTTGGTTTGGCAAGATTAAGGTTTGATTTGATATGACTTATTTATTATAAATGTTGGATTAAGATCTTTTGAAAAGTTTATGTAAATAAAAAGGTCATGCTCAAATTCTAAAAAAATATGTTAGATATATGACTTATTTAATATATATATATATATATATATATATATTAAAACTTAAAATATTTTTTTTTAAATATTTTTTCTTATTATGAAGGTGGATGATCAACTACTTCAAAAAATTATCTTGAAAATTTCATAAAATGATTATTATTTATTTAGAAATATAAGTAAGATGTTGAGACCTTTTTGTTTAAAAATCATTTCTTTAACTTTCCTAAATTGATTTAAAGTATTTTGTAAATTTAAATTTTCTAAAAAAATGTTTCTTCATGTTTGGGAGATGGCTTGGGAATTAAAAAATTTATTCGTCTTTGTATTTAACTGGCCTTGGTTCTTATTTCTCATTTATTTTACTATTTGACAATAAGAAGATTACTGAATGAAACTTAAGATATTTTATTTAACTTGCTTATTTTGTTTATAATATTTTGTTGAATACTTAAAAGTGTTCTAATTAAATTTAACTTATTTTTGTTCATGCACAAATTAAAAGAGAAGTATGTGTCTTTATTTATATTAAAATTTAAAAAATAATATGCAAATTTTCAAATTTTATTGTATACTGTATGGTCATTAGATTTTCTTTATATATAATATTTATTATAAAATAGATTTTTTAATAGGCTCGTAGGCTAAATCAGACTGTTAAGTAGATCATACCAAACCTAGAAAAAACTATGACAAGTAAATAAATAAGGTCAAACTTTATGTTTTTAAACCAGACCAAGATTAATCTAACTAAACCTAATTTGACCTGACTTGTTTTCACTCCTAATCTAATATAATACTTGGTTCCATGGAACTAAACAATTTTGATAAGACCAAGTAAAAATTATTAGATCATTTGTATTATAGAATATAAAATATTAATAATTTATATAAAATATATGGACATTGTAAAACAAAATATTGTTAATAATAGGTTTAAAATTTATATTTAAATTGATTTTTAATTGCTTTACAGTATACAAATTTTTATAGTACTAAATTATCTTGTTATTTAATTATAAATTATCTTATACGGTGGATTTATCGATTTTTATAATAATAATTTTAAAAATTTATCCTAAATTAATTTATAATATTTTTTTTAGTACAACAAGGAAAATAAACACAAGAAAAACTAATTAACAAAGGCTAGATCAGGTAAATAAAATCTAATTATATTGATTTCTAATTGATTGTTAATACAAATTTTTTACATTTATTGTGCATAAAAAATAAACTCAAAATATTGATAGAGTTTAATTTTGATATATTATTTGTAAAAAAAAATCCACTTTCAATCAATTAAAAATCAGTCCGTATATGGAACAAATTAGGAATTTACAAAGTATGGTACACTCTTTTTTTAAAAAAATAAAAATTCTGGTCCTCAAGATGTTGAATAAAATAATAAACGCAAATTGATTGGAGCTAGGATACATTTATTATTGGAGCGAAACAAAAAAACCCTAGCCTGCTCTGCCCTCTTGTAAAGGCTTAAACCCCAAAGTTGCAGAGTTCTCGCTCTTTCTGGGTAGCAAGTAGCAACACAAACTGAAAGTTAAAACTCAGATATGGTTTGGTTTCAATGCGAAGATTGCGGAGACAACCTCAAAAAACCCAAGTTGTCTAGTCACTTCCGAACTTGCTCTGCCTACAAAGTTCACATCCAATCCCACTTTTCACTAATTCTTCTCCACAACCTGTTTCGAATTGAGATGCTACTTTTTTTTTTCTTCTTCTGTTGATTTATTTATGTTATGCAGTTGTCGTGCATTGACTGTGGGGAAATATTTGGGCGTGACACCGTTCAGGATCACACGCAGTGTATCACAGAAGCGGTGAGTCTCTCATTCTCACTTTCTTCTTCTTGTTGTTGTTATCTTGGAAATGAGATTTCTAATCTATCAATTTCTACTAATGGGCAAAAAAGTTTTTCTGATGCCTCACTTTTATTATGATCACGCTCTCAGGATTAAACTTATCTAAAGTGAGGGGATGCATTGTAGAGGATAAGTTCACTTATGCTTTCTCCTTACTTTAGAGGAGCCAAATTTGTATTCTTTTGGCAGCATATTGGATTTTCATACAAGTCTTAAAAATATAAATGTTATTTCCTCAACCTCCTACATTTTTTACTTTGATTTCCAGGAGAAATATGGACCAAAAGGCCAAGGCAAAACTTTGAACGTTGCAACTGCAAAGCCTAATAAGGATAGCAAACAAAGGCCCGAAGTTGATATTAATGTGGGGTTATCTGACCGGCCTCCTTGGTTCTGTAGGTATATAATCTATTGGATACAATTTCTAAATTCTAATACCATGGTAGTCACTAGTTGTTAGTCAGTGTATTTATAGTACAGAGTAAATGTTGATCAAGATCCTGCATTATATGTTTTAAAGGCTACACGAGAGAAAGATAATTATCAATTTACCATGGTGTTAGAATCCAATTGCAGGGTATGGGACTTGAGTCACACACTGTAAAAGTATGGAATTCTAGTGTGTGGTTTATAAGGCCTTGGGGTTTCCAACTACAATAGCTAGCTGCCTAGATTTTGTAGTGTGGTTTTCCCAAGGTTCTTATGACATGGCTTACATATACTGTTTGGATGGGATTAGACTTCTAAGTTCTTACTCCTTGAATTACTCCTTGAATTTGAGTTGCCTTACTATGTCTTATGGGTTCCTTGGATCATCAAGCTCTTAAGTTTTAACCTTTTTTTTTTTTTCTTTTTATCTTTGTGTAATGTAAATATTGGGTGTAAAAGGGCACTAAGTTTAATGTGCATAATGTGCCCTTTGTTACTGAAATATGCAAAGTGAAGATGACAATGGGTATGCTACTACAAACCTTGCCCTATTCCTATGTAGGTGCAACAACTTCAATACTTGAGACATTTTAAAAAGTATGTTGTAGTAAAAAGTGGGAGATTAATTGTTCTTGTCCATTATCCGCAAAATCTTCACCAAGAAAGAATTTTTATATTTTGTGTCACCCTTATGGTGTTGTCTGATTTATTATACTCTACTTATTTGTGGCTTTGCAGTCTTTGCAACACGAAAGCTACAAGTAAGCAAACACTTCTTCTCCATGCCGATGGAAAGAAACACAGGGCAAAGGCTAGAGCATTCCATGCTTCAAAGCAACAACCAGTTGAGGCAGACAAATCTGCTACTGATGCAAAAGTTGCTGTGGAGACTGCTCCTAATGATGATGTGAGAGATGACAAAAATGGAGAGCTGCCAAAATTGCAAGAATCTTCTGAACAAAATATCTCAAATCCAGGGAATGAAATTTCATCAGCAAAGAAAAAGAGGAAACTTGAAGCATTGGAGGATGACTGTATTAAGAAAACCAAGAATGACACTTCAGTTGACATGGGAAATGGAGAAGTAATTCAGGGTGAGGAAGCAACAGGAGAGAGCAATTTGAAGAAAGAAGGGAGTGCTGTCAAAAATAAAATTAAATGGAAGAAGTTCATCAAATCAGCCTTGAAATCTGTACGTGTTTTGAATTTCAGAATGACATCCTTTCTTGTTTTGTGCTTGATTTTATGTGATGTTATATTGATCTTATCTTTTTACTGTGAGCATAGGATGGATGGAATCAATGAATTTTAAGATGGACTTAACTAGAGCTACAATGACATCTATAATGAGATTGCTCAAAATTTGTATTTTTGAATGTTGCTCCACACATCTAATTTCCTTGTGCACTTAAATGTGCTTATTTTTTTTTTTTTTTGTGGCAGCATCCTGATGGAATTTTGAAGATGAAGAAACTGAGAAAAGTTGTCCTCAAAGCACTGCAGGAATGTGGCATTGTAGTGGATGACACTGAATTGAGTGAGGCGCTTGAGCAGAAGGTAAGCCGATCTAATGGATTATGTTTTTGTTAATTTGTCCTTGAAAAATAATTATAAATATTGGTTTCCTTATGAAAAAATTGTGTGGGCAGATCAATTCCAGCTCTACATTTGCAGTTGAGAACAAGTATGTGCGATTGCTGGCCAAAGATTGAACACTCTAGTTAAAGTTCTTATGACTAGGAATCCATGCAATTTTTCGTAATTCTCTTGTTGCTTGGTAGACATTCATTCATACAAAAAAAAAAAAAATCCTCATAAAGAAAAAACTTGTGAACGAATACTTCATTGTTACTTTGTGCAAAATTATTCAATTATTATCTTGTAGAAAAATCAAAGAAAAGATCAAGGCAGCGAGATTCGTTTGGTTATTATGTTGAATTACAAGCAATGAGTTGTAGAATCTGCAGAACATGGTTCTTAAATCTTATGTGACCCTATTCTCCTATGTGAACTCTTTTAGACGAGTTTAATAATCAAGTTTTACTTTTTATGATGTACTTTTTAACCGAGGGAAGTAAGTTTCATTTAAATCAGGGATGTTTATACTAACTTCCTTGAGGTTAGTAGTAGTTACATTACACCTAGATCTTGCTTGATTTGAGAGTTATGCTTACACATTTTATATATTATTCTTACGTTTTAACATCCTTTATTTTTTTATATTAAATTTATGCATATTTATTTCGTTAAAATAAGTTATAGACCAAAAGGTTTCATGTTTTGCGGCCCACATGAGTACATGAACCGTCCTTATATGAAGGACAGTATGAAATGATCAGCAGTGTATCAGTTATCTTACGTTAGTTTCTACCTTCGAGCCTTGCACCTTTCATATCTATAGGAGAACATATATAATAGCACTTCCACATCCAAAGGGTAAAAATAAAATAAAATTAATAGTGATTTTGGAAGATTCATAAACACTCATCAAAAGATTTCTTTGAGTATACATCAGCTCAGACAATAAACAAATAAGGGATATGACGCATTATCTTCTCTCAACTTTATGCCAACATATTTTCTTGCTGTGAATTACTTCACCAACAATATATGCAAGTCTTTTTCCATCTATTTGAAGTTCTTATATATACATAGGTCCAATTGTTTCTAATATCTCGCCGGAATTGATTCCAAATGCTTCTGCTTCTCAATTTTCACCTTTGCACGTGAATTAGAAATAGAGGTACCGTAATACAAGAATTACTCCAATTATCAGCGACGCTACAGAACACACTAATGCCTGCAAGTTGATCACTATGCCAATTTAGACATCACTCAAGCAAAGTGATATGCAATAATTCATAATGTCTGCAATGCAGAAAACAAACTTGCGCAGCAAGAATAATAACTACACAATCAAGTTGAAGAGCAATCCTCACTGTATTCATAGTAAAACTGTTCGAGCTCATTATGCTTGTTTGATTTACATTTCTCTTAGCGTGGCCTATTTAACAAGTTGAAATGATAGGTTGTGGCATGATTCCCACAACCATTCAACAAAAGAAGTTACTAAATGCCGGTAGCATTGAAACACATTTCAAATGAGTAGTTAGAATAAACTTTTTTATAAACACTTATAGGAGGAAAAAAATACGAAGGTAAAAAGAATTGAACTCTTCCTCCAAGTCAAAATCAACTTATGCCCTTGAATTTTTATAAAAGTTCTTCCATCTAACTTTTTCAAAAGTTGAGGTGATAAGTAGATTTTAATTTGTAAAAGAAACTCAATTCATTTTAACTTGCTATTTCTGTGCCCTCTTATCAGTGCTTATGAAAAAATTTCCCCAAACAGGGCCTTGTCATTTGGCATGTTTACTTATATAATTCATGTTCATAAAAAACTAAAAAGTGAGGTTTGATCCAAGAAACTTGCCCCATAAACTGGAGTTTCTAAAGCTTTCTTGTTTATTTTTGCTTGATCCTAGCTGAGCTAGGTAGTAAGTACTGGCCTCTGCTCAAAACAATCCTAGTTGACAGCAGATTTTATAGTGGACAACGTTGTTAACATATATAAGTGTATGCATGAGCAAACAGACACACAGATAGACAGAAAAAGCAGAGAGAATGGGGAGAGCGATTACAGCAATTGCAGAGGCTCCCAGCCCTGCTCGCTCCCTAGGATCCTTCCGATAGTGATTTCCAAAATAGAGAAATGTAGCATAGAACCACATAGGAGGGCATAGAAATCCAAAAAGAAATCTGCAATTCAACAAACAGCTGTGAGACAAGATGAGGAAATTAGGGAAGATAGTATGTATATTAAATTACTTACGAGAACCATCCGATTCCACATCCAAAAAATGGAAGGGGCTTATCATAAACTCCCGTTTGGAAGTCCTCTGGGTCTCTAATTAAGGCATACTTTCCTTTTCCATGGCCAGCTACATCTGTTGATTGTCCTGCCACAGCCATAAAATTTGTTAATATTTTGGGGAATAAAATCATGTTGAGATCAAGAGACAACTGTGAAAAAAAGAAACTTTGATTTGTGCCGCTGTCTTTATCAAGTTAAATTAGTTAATACAGCACATTATCACTGGACTTGTTATCCCCAACCCTATTATTGACCTTGTTTTTCAAGGAGGAGGCGCTGCTTGGACAAAATTTATGCATATTTGTCATGGTACATAGAATAGTACGTTCTTTACACTTTAGTAAAGGGACAACTGGGTCATGAGATCGAACTCAAGGACAAAGGGTAAGGTTCTGAAGGAAATAATCTATAATTCTATATAAATATAATGGAAATAGAAGTCAAGTGTCACTGAAAATGAGATCCAGAAAAAAACATACAGTTGCATCCATCAATTATGCAAAGAGAGCTCGTTCTTTATGATGTAATGCAAAGGAAAAGGCAGAAAGCAACACAAAAAAAAAAAAAAAACCTCCAAAATTGTTAAATTTTGAACAATAGATGCACTACTAAGATATACTTATTCAGTAACATATATCCCTTGCAGCATCCCCTCCCTCCCTATATAAAAAACAAATGGAGGATGATACAATTCCGTTGGTGCCATCAGCATACTAGTCATTGTGTACCAATAGATCCAATTTTATAATAGAATACTTGGAAACAAATTGTCAAATTATATATTTTGCATTCCAGTATACAGACATATCGTTAATATTGTTACCTCTCGAATGGTTCCGAGCAGATGGCCTTAAAAGATCATGATGCTTATCAGAGACTGATCTCACAAACTCCACATCGGTTCGCAAATCAACAGTCTCTTCCACCCTTGCATCTGCAACAACAAAGGAAATCTCGTATTTCACAGTAAGCAAGTGCATTCAATTGCATTATTTCTTCTCGAGTTTCAATTCCCCTACTTATATCACGAATGCAGTTATATTCTACAAGCATATTAACATGCTAAGCAGTGGTGACAAAGCTTGTTCCTATGGAAAACCATGTTTTCCTTGATAATTTGATTTAGGTTTAAACAAGATTTTGATCCCCACAGTTTTCATTCATTTGGGATAGTCCTTGTATATATACATATACATCTATATATTCTTTATTGGGATACGGTTCCTATATTCCAACCATGAAGGTTTTGGTTCCTTAGGGGTTGGTACCTTAATAAGTTAAAACTGAAAAGGATCAATCCATCATTGAAAACAGGGATCAGCGCCTTAATGAGTAGAAAACTACAGGGTCTAAAATCCAAATGAGTGGAAAAATAGGGACCAATATTTAAACGGAAGGGACTAAAAACCCACATGAGTGAACACACAGGAACTAAAACCTAAAAAAGATACTCAAATTGGTGAAAATTCAGGGACTACAATCAACCTTAAACCTCTAATTTATGTTGGTGCATGTATATTACTGTCTGATGACAGAATACCATGAAAGCTTATTACATGGAGGTTAATTCTCACAATTTGGTCATACGAAACAAAATATATTTTGAAACTCTTCCATGCTTTTGGCAGTTTATTCATAGCTTGTCAAATGTCAATCGTAATGATAATGTAATTCTAACTGTGACATTTAGAACCGAAAAACTTAATAGCTCACTTATCCAAACAATGATAATTGATAAACTATGTGATAAGGCTGGAAATCAAGTAGACTGGAGCTAACTAACATATTATTCAATAATATTGTTTGGACTGCATAAATTCTTGTACCGACTTATGTGATAACTTAAAAGGATAAGTATCTGTGTCAGAATAGACAAGTCAGGACAGGATGTTGTGCATATTGGAAAAAAGAGATAAATAATGAAGTAACATTTACAATCAAATAAGCATATGCAATTGTAATTATATCCATAGGATTTTGTTGGCCAATAATAAGAAAAATGCTAGAGTACCTTTATCCATGGATTGTGGAGTTAGTTTGCACTCTCAGGCCTCCAGCAATTCAAAGAACGCTCAAAATCCCTGTTTGGAGAAATCCATCATGTTAGATAAAAAAAAAAATGATTTGTGAGACTAGCATCTTTCCACTTACAAACAGATAAATCAAAAGAATATTTCAACAAACTCGCCACTCACAAATCAGAACAGGGAAGCAAGAAGGCCTCCCATATTCTGAGAAATATTTGATGTTTTCCTCAAAAACCATAAATAATCTCTTCAGTTTTCAGTAATTCTGAGAAATTAGGAAATTCTACTTTATTCTTGGTTCCCAGTAGAAGCATGTATGAGACCTAAGCATTCGAATCAACAAAACCGTTCTCGTCAAAAACCAAAAGCTTCTTAATTAAGATACAACACACCGGCAATTCAGAATTTCAGCTCACATAAAACGCATTGAAATTTTAATTCATGCAGACAATACAAGTAAAAAACGTGCCAAAAAGGATGATGGGCAACAACCAAAAGAAAGAAAAAACCCTGAATCTACCCAAATCATCATCAAGAAAATAACCAAAGAAAAAAAAAACTTGGATCAAGGAAATAAAAACCAAAAAAGAGAGAAACTTTATCTGCATCAGAAGGAAAACGGGAATACCCATTTAGATAAAAGAAACAGAGAATTAGGAAAATTAAAGAGACACTGGCCTTTGAAGGAGTCCTACTGGTTCGTCAGAAGAAGGAAGAAAGGAACAGGAAATAATAATTAAAAAAGAGAGTCTCTTTGTCTTTGCATTCGATGGGTATTGAACAAGAAAAGTTGGTGCTGCTGCTTCTTTTCTAATTCATCTGTTCGTGGCGCAAGCGCAACACATTCAACAATTCAAAGCTTGACTATGCTGTGTACTTGTGTGTCTATGCCTCTATGGGTCTTATGTGAATTATGAATTGGATAATAAAAAAATTAGAGAGAGAAAAAAAAGGAAGAATAAATGAGGTCTTTATTTATAATAATTGAAATTGTAGTTGCGGGTTAAGACAACTTTTAAAAAAATTAACATATCTATTATTGGAAAATATTTTAGACATCTTTTAATTTTAATTAAAGGGTGCGCCTTTATACCTAAATTTCCACAAACTGATGAGGTTTCGGTTATTTATGCAGATTCTTTGGCTGCTTCGCGTGTTTTTCTCTGGCCTTTGTCTTGTCTACGCAATCTTTAGTTTTGCATGGTTTTATTATTTAAACATTAAACAATTAATACTGTAAGAAATAGTATATATAGTTACCCGTATTTATTTTTCACTGATCTTTTTACATATAAGTCTAAAACATACTTTTTAAAATAAAAGGTTAATATTTATTATTAATATTTTTTTACATAAATATGTTTTTTTTAATAATATTCTCTTCTAGGGGCTGTTGCCCCTTATTCACACAAAAAAAAATGTTTTTCTTAATAAATCGGGTTGCAAAGAAGATAAATTATTGAACAAAAATACTTTTGGTTGTTGGTCTGTGTCTGGTTATGAATTTATATTTGTTCACTCTCGCATCATATTTTTTTACAAATTTAAATTTATAAGAAATGATATTGAATATTCTTTGGAGGAAAAAAAAATTGATCGACCCATTGCCGTTGGCAATGACTGCATCTGAGCTAAATGGCTTGAATTAGAGTAGTTTCAAAATTGAAAAGTTTCTTTTCAAAGTAAACTGCGAATATGTTACCTAACAATTATGAACTTTAAACAAAATAAATTACACTCAGCTTTTTTTTTTTTGAAGTATACTCTCAGCTTTACTTATTAAGAAAGGGTGTCATTCATTAGTGAAACAACAAATCGTGTAAAAGTCATCATATCAACGCGCTAGTATCAAACAAGGCACGTATGAAAGAAAAAAAAAGTCATTCTGTTTCTTTTATTGCGCCCTCAACAATACATTAATTAAAAACATAATTGATATTTTTTGTTCATATTAAAAATATTTTATTTCATAATATGACTTTTGTTATTATAAAAACATAAAATATTTGAAAATAAACTATAAATAAGAGTATGTTAATAAGATAGTAATTAATGTTAATTAAAACTTTTAAATGGACAAATAAAAACAAATATTTTCTCTTGTAAAAGTAGATAAATAAAAAAGAGAAGTAATCTTAATCTTTAAATTATAGATCATAACTAAAATATAAATAATTATGTAATTTTTTTATTATAAAAAACATTTGACATTAGTCATTATGATTGTAAGATCAAAATTTGTTCTATTCACTCTTATAAGAAACAATGAATACATCTAGTAAAATTATTAGAAGAGTTAACCTTAAGCATATAACAACA
>PYAF01002932.1:493145-510792 GCA_007407185.1 Glycine tomentella | reverse complement strand
AATCTTAATCTTTAAATTATAGATCATAACTAAAATATAAATAATTATGTAATTTTTTTATTATAAAAAACATTTGACATTAGTCATTATGATTGTAAGATCAAAATTTGTTCTATTCACTCTTATAAGAAACAATGAATACATCTAGTAAAATTATTAGAAGAGTTAACCTTAAGCATATAACAACACATTAGGTTATTCATTGTATATGTATAAAATGTTTAATTAGGAGAATAAACTTATTGTAATAATATGTATATCTCAAAAACATTGATTCGACCAATCTCTCTAGTTAAACTAAATATAAAAATGTTAAGTAGCTAAGTTTCTTAAACACACACACACACACATATATATATATATATATATTAAATTAAATATACAAATGCTATACAATAACAAAGGTTGCTATAATAATATATATTTTCTAGATGGTTAGATTACTTAATTATATTATCTATAAAAGAAATACTGACAATATATTTTCTAATATACTCTTTTAAATATTATTTTTTATTAAATGAAATTTATTACAATTATAATTTTTGATGATTTTACTCATTATTTAATGTTTCTTTCTTGATTTTATAATTTTTTAATATATTTTAACTATCATGTTGCATCTAATGATTCGGATTCGCATCCAGCACCGAAAATATTTTCGCTTTTTCTCTAATACACAACATCGTAGACAAGGGCCCAAAGCCCACAAGTAATACTTTGGGAAGCCATATCCATGATTGGATTGGACTGGGAGCAGCAGATAAACTTCTCAATGTTGCAGGGGAAGAAAATAAAAATAAAAAATAAATTAAACATATATTGATTTTTGGTTACAAAATAGATATTGATTTTAATTTATTACAAAATAATTTTCCTCTTTATCTTTATCCCACAAATGCATGTAAAATTGTTTATTTTAATTTATGCAAAAATTTAGTTCATTCTCATCTCTTTATGCTTCTCCCACGAGTACTTGTGAAAAATGTTTATGGCAACAATCATTTAAAAATTCGGTTTTCAATTTCCTTGCGTGGAGCAGTCATATATGTGGTTGAGAGATGAATCGAAAAATATATGTGATATAGAGCAATTGTTGAGCCCTTTGCCAGTTTTCATCGATCAAACTTTATTACCTTTTTCTCTCTCTCAAGTGATGAGTAAAACAATAAATTATTTGAGTATTTTTTAAAATATTAAATAATTATTATTTAAGTCTCTAAATCAATGTATTTTAATAAAATTTAAGAATATTTTTGTTTTAATATTTAGAAAATTATTAATATAATTTACTTTTCTCTCTTTTTAGATTTGAAATAAAATCTAGTGATATCTTCTCATGACGAGAATCTATGAAACTAATTCTTTAGATAATAGAGTATCAATTAAGGAAAAATTTATTTATCTACAGTGTTATTCTATTAACATAATTAATTAGGAGTTAAACTCCCTATTTGTGACAACTTAGAGAATCTTTAATAGTGTTAATATAAGAAATCCAATTTATGTTACATCAATCTTAAATAATCTAATTAATTTTCTTTCCAATAGTTATTTCTATTAATAAATTTTTTAACTTATAAATATTTTATTTCTCTCCTATATTTAATATAAAGTTAAGCAAGTAATACTTATATGAGCAACTATCTCCAATTTTAAATGACTAAAAATCACATGTGACATATTAAAATATTTTTTTAAAACAAACCATTAAGCAAACTCTCGTTATAGATGTTTTTATGAGTATTATTATTATAATTTTAATACTTACACAATTATTTCATTAATTTTTTATACTTTTAAGATTATATTTAAGAGAAAAGGTAACAGTTAAAAGATAAAATTGATGGTTACCTGAAAAAATAGACATTGTGATATGAAAGTATAATGGATATGAATAAATGCAATGACACTTTCGTATTGCGTTGGAAAAGTGAGTTCACACCTCCTGCAGTTAAAATTCCACAAAATTGGGACCTAGGCTAGGCTAGCTATTGCAAGCTCATCATCAAATTCAGTGGTCGTGGTTACTTATGGCTTAGTACTACTGTTCCACTAGTATTTTCTTAAATGAATGGAAGTTAATGGCTGTGACTTGTTACTCCCTCGTGCATTAATTTTAGGGACACATGTGCCAATCATGTTTCTTTCTCACCATGATACAATCCCAAGTCCTTACCCTGAACCAACATGTGATTTGTTGGATTAGGTTTCCTCCTCTAATGTTGGCCCAGATCTATTAAGGATTCTAAAATCCTAAACATAATTCACTATTATAAATACTTTAGTTGAGGGTGAGTGAGACAGATTGAAATTAACGTTGTCTCAAGTGACATTCTTGAAAGCACATTTGAGCAAGTCTTATGCTTTGCATTTGAGAGATTTCTAGAGAGATGTTTGAGTGTGACATCTTTAAAGAAGTTTGAATACCACCATACTTAGTGATGCTTGATTGTATCTCTAGTGAAAAGTTAGGGAAGTTTGAGTCATGTATTATTCTTATAGTAGAAGTTTTATTCTGGCCAATGTCCTGTGGATTTTTACTTATTCACATTGAGAAAAATTTTCCACATTAAACAAATTGATTGTGTTATTCTCTATCTCTCTCTTCTCGTATTTTTGTTTCGCTTCCGCATTTGATTTGAGGGTCCAATTTAACCCAACATGATACTCTGGGAATTGGATTGCTTAGCAATGTGTGTTCCCTTAGCATTCGCTTCTTGTATATACCAATAACCCAATCGTTCTATAGTCAGCTCAAGAATGATACTTAATGTTGAAATCACCAATTAATATGCATATTAGTTGATTGTTGGTGTGAACATTTCCCTTGAGTGCTATCCATTAACGCCTTTGTTTTCCCTTGATAGGATGAATAATTAGTGGTTTAATTAATTACTCTCTATAAACAATTTTTATAGTAGTATTTTAGTTTCTACTCCTAAAAAGTAATCGTTGTATTATCTACACATTTTTTTAACTCGTCATAGTTTATATGCAGTTGTTAACCTGTTTTAATCCTTGCAATTGTGAATGACAGACTAAAACGAATTAAAGAATGTATGAATAAAAACTAAAACAAGTAATTTTTACATATACATGAACTAAAATGTAAAGATTGTATAAGAATAAAAACCAAAGAGTAACTAAATCATAGTTAATTAATACAGTCGTTTACTAGAATTTTGCTACATTAATTAATACAACATAGCTGCATTAATTTCATCCTAGACATGTCAGTGTTCATCAATGAAATAGTTATACTCTTCTTTATAATTGTCAAATAGGAGAACTCCATATAAAGAACCTGAAAGAAAAGTGTTTTTGTGTTTAAGGAGAGGGATTCCAAACTCATGAGGTCCAAAATGGTGCTAGAAGAAACTATTACAAACCAGCTTAATTAACCCAAATTCTTGTGTGCGTGAGTCCAGTCCTTTTCCAATTATGTGCAAGCAATTAATGTGCCACTCGAATTTTTGAAATGACTGACAAAATTATGGAGCTGCACCAAGCTAGGCTACCAAAAAAGGTTGGCTACTAACACTGAGTGGGGACCTTCGTTTTGTTGCAGAACTCTTTGGCATTTATATTTTGTTTAATTTTCTAACAGCGCATGCTATTTATTTTGATTGATGAATTGAACTTGAATAACACTCTCCCAACACTCCTAGGCCCATTCCAGCCAGGTAGCAATCAAAGGGCCAATTATATGGATCTGCACACACTTGAACACAAAGTCTTTTCAACATACTAATATAATATCTCCCTCATCATTCCCTTGCAAAGTTTTTTCCAACCACGTGTTTCTCAGTGCCTTCGTTACTTGCAAGTTGCAAGTGTTTTTCTTTCTGGTCGGTCTTTCTTTTTTGAGATACTATCAATTATTATTTTCTCCCTTCTCTTTTATATTCTTGGGTCCTTGGGTAGTCATGAAATTTGACAAAATAATAAGACAAAAAAGAAATCTACTAGTATTTGTTTAATATTGTTGACTAGAAAATTAACAAGCCAGATTGAAGAACAGGTTTGAAAAGTGTTTTTTTTTTTTTTTTTTTCTGTGGGCGTCGATGATAACAATTTCCACTAATACTTTGGCTGGAGCATTCATAGTTATCTAATGATGCATTAACTTTTTGTCATACATGTGTTAACAAAGCCGCGCGTTTACTTATGTCATTCATTGAAGGTTTAGAAGATTGAAGGTATGGTTGGAATTTGTTCTCAAAATAATGCAAAAAAATCAACTTTCCTTGTCTGATTTAATCTTAAATGTATCATGTTGAATAGACAATATATTAAATAATCAGTTTACTTAAAAAAAGACAAACACAAAATTGACGTCACTAATTCTTCTATAATCAGGGCCGTGGATAAGTCAAGGCCATTATGCCTTGTATACATTCACTTGTTATTATATAAGCTTTTAATCATATGTCATTAATAGTTATTGACTATCATACAAATTGAAATATGCAATAGTATTCATCCAATATATGGTTTTAGTAGTTGTTGACCAATGGTCATCACAATTGATTATAGGAATAAAAGTGCCAAAATTATCTACAATTTAAAATTTAATTTTATTGCTTATTAATAGAGAAATCATTGTTAATGCCACGTGAGAACCATGTTAACATGCTTAAACTATACAAATAATTTTTAGAGGTAAAACTTAGGGGAAAAAGTAGATAATTCTGATGATCATTTTATGTGTTTATGATTCAAGACAATGAAAAAATAATCATGAAAAATTTAGATATTTAATGATAGAAAATGAAATGATTAGATGTAACAATTTATAATATTCAAAATCTAGAAGATTAAGATGTAAATTGATTATTTATATTAGGCAAATGCTAAATAGGGCACTGGTTAAGTAAGTAATGGAGGGAACTTTTTTTTTATTGAAATGCAAAAAGAAATGTAATCTCTCATCGTTTTCAAAATATGCTTTTATGCTATTTCCAGTGAAATTCTTTCTCTCTCTTAATTCCTTAAATGCTAGATACCGTTAACAAAATCCTTTATATATTATAAACTTCTTTAAGAAATTTTGCCTAAGACCCCAAATTTCCTAGACACGGCTCTTGTAGAATGACATGTAAAACGATGGTGGTGAGAAACTATTTTTCATTCTAAATGAATACGAGGATATTGAAGGACACTTGTTAAAAAAGTAAAAATAAGCATTTAACATTTTTTTAAGCAATTAAAATAATAAATAAAATATATATAATATTCTTTAATTACTGACCATGGTACACATGTAAAACAAAATTATATACCTTCATTAACTAAACTTGGTGTTAGTTTAATTTAGAATTTGGAAAAAATAATTTTAGAATTATTAAATGTGATTGGAATCCATACCTAAATTAATCTAAACTACTATATGTATTTTTATAATGAAATAGGAGTAAAGAATTGACTTTTACCCTAACAAATGTAAAAGATGTTTTCATTATTAACCAATTAAAAATTTGATAAAGTAAAAGACGCATCATCCAGTATATTTGTTAATTCAATATAAGTTTCATTTAAAGATTATCATATAAAAAAAATTCACACTTGAGAAAAAAATTAGTCAAAATATAAATATAAAGTAATGTCTCACATTAGATATGAATGAATAGATTGAACACTATATAAGTGAAGACAAAATCTATAAATATGAACCTTACATTTTAAGTTAAAATATGATATCAAGGTTCGTGTTTATCCTCTCAGACTTTTTAATATTGTTTTATATATATATATATATGACAATTTTATAAATTTATTCGGTAATTATCTTAAAATAATTTCTATTTTTCACAATATTAGAAATGGATTTTATGACACCAATAATCAAAATTGGAAATCTATGGTACAATAATATGGCTGATGAATTTGATTATTGTATTTGGACTAGCAATAGCAGTATGCTCTTTTTAAAATGAAAAATCGTGAAGGTTATTGTATAATTGTTTCAAGTATATTGCCGAATCATATATGTAACCTGAAACAATTTAACTAACGCAACATTAATCATAAATATTACTTTTAAACATGATATCTGGGTATTAGCACAGTATTGGTGTCGCAAAAAACGATGGAGAAATGAGAAAAATTAATATTTTGCCAACTTACTCTTCTTGTTAATATCAATAGGGCAGGCTTCCTTTTCTTTGTAAATAAAAAAACTAGATGAAAGAATCTTAAGAGACGGCAAAGAAACTTTTGCAAAATTTAAAAAAGGAAGAGAATGACAGTGCACCAGATAAGGGATCGAGGAGCTAATCTCTACCCAAAAAACAAAATAGCAGCAACAATACATTATCCATCATCTTATGAACCGTCCAATCCTTCACAATTTATATAGACACCATCACACGTTCACACACAATTCCACAAACATCAATTAACCTAACCATTTTATGAATAATGAGTTTGTGTGTTTTTTATGCAAAGTATTGCCATATTGTCATATATTAGTGTTGGTATATGTGAGAAAGAATATTGAAATGTTTTTATTAATAGGGTGTGTGATATAATTGACAATTTTTTTTTTATATAAAACAATTATTGAAAAAACTTGTCTCTAAATAAATTTTAATATCTAAAGAGATTAGTTTTTAACTTTTGATTAAGAAATAATCTAAATATTTTATTAATATGATACGTGATATAGTTGATTTTTTTTTTTAAAATACGTGATCAAATATTCGATATACTAAAAGAGTAATTATTGTGAAAAATTGTCTCCTTTAATAAATTTTGACATGAAGAAATCAGTATTTGATTCTTGACTAGAAGATATAATACAGTTTTAGAAAAAATAAATATTGAAATGTTTTTTTATATTTTATTTTACGGAAAAGAAGAGTGTGGGTCCCGGGTAAATTGACCGTAAAGTCTGAAAAGTCAACAACAGTTCCATCTTCAAAGCTGCTTCTTTCTTCAATTTTCAGTTCGTCAATGGTGACTGCTCTCTTTGTCAACCAATCACAAAATTTAGAATTTTCAGTGTATCATTTTTAACTTAAATACTGGTACTAATAGTATATACAATTGTACTATACCTTGATTATATATTATATATACACACAGAGATAGAAAGAGAGAGAAAGAGTCTAACTAGAATTTTTTTCTTTCTCTCTTTCAAAACCTAGTGAGACTCTGTGTCAGAGTTTGTGAAGTGAACCCCATAATCATGAAGAAAGGAAACTTGGGGCTTGGTCTCAAACTCTCAGTTCCTGTGTCTGATCAATCTAATTTTGCCAAGTTCCTGTGAGTCTCTCTCTCTCTCTCTCTCTGTGATGTGTGTGAATGTGATTGATTAATTATGCTTGGCTTTTGAGCAAATTGAATTGTTGGTATGTGTAGGACTGAAAGTGGGACTTTTAAGGATGGGGATCTGCTTGTCAACAGGGATGGAGTTCGAATTGTCTCTCAGAATGATGTCGAAGCTGTAACATATTTCTCTCACTTTTTTATGCATTCTTTGCCTTTGTAATTGTTTATTTGTTAACAATTTGTTTATTTCATTGTGTGTCCGGTCCGATTGCTCAATTGTTTGTTTTGTTTTGTTGCATTTGATCTTTTGGATCTGATGAAATGCCTGATAGATAAGATAAGGGATTCATGATTTTTCTGTAGATTCATTATTCTCAGGTTTCCATACCCAAGTGGAGTATTATACGATTTAAATTGAATAAAAAAATTATGAGATGGATAATTTGCTGTTTCTCCTTGGCCATTATTTTTCTTGTGTGTGTGTTTTCGGGGGTGGGGATTGACCCTACTTTCACTTTTCCTAGCCTTTGCTATTGTATTTTAAATGAACCTGATATTGTTAACGAGGTTATGCATTTCTTATCTTATTTACATTGTCTTTAATCAAATGGAGAACAAGTTGCAAGTTTATTAAATGAAATTGTGCTCAGCATACGTCATCCACTTCGTGAGCCACTAAACCAATTGAGTCTTTCATTTCTACTCTTAAACGAAGTTTGTTGCATAAAATTGTCTGCATTCTGAGTTAATGATGGATCCTCTTCTTCCTTCCTACGTTTTTTTCTTTTTTTTGGTGGGACTCAGGGAGGCTTTCAACACTTTCATCAATTTGTGATGTATTACACTGTCAATCATGAAAAATAAAAAATAAAAAATAATCTGACTAATTATATTGGAAAACTTCCTATGCATACTCTTATATGGTCAATACATTTTAGAAGACAAAATGAGTTGATAGTAGATACATAGCCATGTTAAATGAGGACCCAAATTTATAAGTGACTAAGTTTAAATTTATTCCTGTTAAACTCCCCATATCTATAGTTGTGCATTCCAACCAGTGGCTTATGGTATAAAAAGAGCAGGACAAGGGGGACTTGAATGTTGAAATTCGTGCATATTTTTTTTATCTAGTCACAATACACAATACAATGCTGGCTGAATTCTGACAATATGTTGTATATGATTCTAACATTCATGTTATTTTTTCAGCCACCTCCAATCAAGCCGACAGACAACCAGTTAACTTTGGCAGACATAGATGTAATCAAAGTTGTTGGAAAGGGAAATGGAGGGGTAGTTCAATTGGTGCAACACAAATGGACTAGTCAGTTTTTTGCATTGAAGGTACACTTGCTGCATGTTGCATACCATGCTTTGAGTTTGCATGGTCTTTTCTCTCATTTTTAGTTAGTTTATCCTTTTGTATTGGCATTGTCTACCCATATTACATAATTTCTGATAATGTCATTCCCCTCTCCATTACATCCATTTCATTGAGCAAGGATGTTTGAAAACTTGTTTTCTCTTGGAATTTCAGTGTCACCCAAAGTCATTATTAGTAAGTTTCATAAAATGTTATTTCTTTCAATCAATATTTAATGATTTAATTTCATTAGGAGCGGTTCATTTTCATTCAAATAGTAATTTAGTTCATTACTGTTATGCTGCTGGTGCTTTCTTTCTTTGATATGTCTGAAGATGATATGAATCAAGATTTAGGAATGAGAAAGAAAAGAAAGATTTTATTGAATAGGATGAAAAGAACCAGGAATAGGAAAGAAATCTCTCCTCCAAGGGTCTCCGCTCCAAGGATTTCCCCTTCCAAAAGAACTAATGCTCTATTTACAAATGACAACTTATTCCCCGAATCCTGCTATCCGACCTCCCCTATTTATATCTAATTAACCCTTCTAACTAACTGATTAATATTCTAAACTTCCCATCTCCTTATACCCTAAAAGAACATCATTTTGTTCACCCAACTTCAAACATTCGAATTGTGTTTAATATACTGATTGAAAATGGTTCTCTTCCATAGGAACTTGTATATATTAATCAATCATTGAACAAGACAAATTTAAACTTTTATTTAACATCTAAGGTCTTCAATCCCCCCTCCCCCTTCATTATTGAAATGTTCAGTCTTTTGTCATTCCTTTTCTATTAATTTTCCTACTAGTTTTTGAAAATAGAGCTGCAATGATTGGGTAACATGTCCCATATTGGTTTCCCTCCTGCTTTTTGCAATTTTAAATTTCCCTCTTGCTTGGTTGACAATTTAGTATTTGTATTTGAACTAATAAACTAATTACTTTCCTTTTGTTCTGATATATGCACAACCTTAATGTTATCGTTTAAATCTATTCCTCTTTTTTCATTTGTCGCTATGTATGCATTCTTCACAATTCAGGTAATTCAGATGAATATTGAGGAGTCTATGCGCAAGCAGATTGCACAAGAGCTGAAAATTAATCAACAAGCACAATGTCCTTATGTTGTTGTCTGCTACCAATCATTCTATGAAAACGGTGTCATATCAATCATCTTAGAGTACATGGATGGAGGTTCCTTAGCTGATCTGCTGAAGAAAGTTAAAACAATTCCGGAGGATTATCTTGCTGCCATCTGTAAGCAGGTATGGAGTAAGGAATTTCCCTTCAGTCTAGTACCCATAATTCTTTTCACTGAATCGCAAACAAGATCTGATCTCTTTCTTTTTTGTTTTTTAATGATGTAGGTGCTGAAGGGTTTAGTTTATCTCCACCATGAAAAGCATATTATCCACAGAGACTTAAAACCTTCTAATTTGTTAATAAATCATATTGGTGAAGTAAAGATTACTGACTTTGGTGTGAGTGCAATTATGGAAAGTACATCTGGTCAAGCAAATACTTTCATTGGAACCTACAACTATATGTCTGTGAGTAATATGTGCAAGTATATTTATCATTTTACCACCAAAATTTACCAGTGTTGCCTAGAATATACAGTAACATTCACTCTGCCAATTTTATAGCCAGAGAGAATCAATGGAAGCCAGCGAGGCTACAACTACAAAAGTGATATATGGAGTTTGGGATTAATATTACTCGAGTGTGCTTTGGGTCGGTTTCCATATGCACCGCCTGATCAAAGTGAAACATGGGAAAGCATTTTTGAGCTTATTGAAACTATTGTCGATAAACCTCCTCCTAGTCCTCCATCTGAACAATTTTCTACAGAATTTTGCTCATTTATCTCAGCATGGTAATTGTTATGTGATACTAGTTCTGTGCAGTCAAGAGTCTTAATCCACCATAAGAAAATGAAAACACAACCACACACACACACACACACAGAGAGAACACTAACATAACGGTATCAATTTCTTAAAGGTCATCCTGAAATTAGTGAGTGGATGCTTGAGGAGCTTTGATTTACTGATTGTTTATGTTCACAAAACAATAATAGAAATGTAATGCACTTGCCCTACCTACATGCACAAACCATTATTTTCATTTTTTATTCTTATTTTTAAGGTATCTTTCATAATCTCATTGAACAAACCATTTAAACATGCATAAATATTAGCACCTTCCATCACTATTCTGCTGCCTGTTTTGCCAAAAACTCTATTTCACTGTGTGCTTTTTATGTGTCTACTGATCTTCCTGTTTTCAATCTTGTTTAGTCTACAGAAAGACCCAAATGATCGACTGTCAGCTCAGGAATTAATGGTATGTGTAAATCTTGCGTATGTACACATACCATGTAGAAAATTGTCCTTCTGATGCTATATATTTGATTGAAACTCCAGGCACATCCTTTTGTCAACATGTATGATGACTTGGAGGTGGATCTTTCAGCTTACTTCTCGAATGCAGGCTCTCCTCTTGCAACCTTATAAAAGTTTGTATGTTCCAATCTTGGACTCTATTATTAATTTAAGTAAAAGGTTATTCTTTTGTTCTTTACTTGCGAATCTATCAGGTGTTCTTGAATGTATATCCCTATATAATGTATTGATTTTATCATAAGTAGAAGTATTTTTTCTTCTATATTAAGAATTTGTTTTTGGTTCTGTAAATGATACTAGGGTATTGTTTTCTAAATTATGATGATAGGATGTGCTCTCATGCAACCATCCAGTTTCAGATATTAATATTTCTGGATAATCTGAGTACCTTCTTTCTAAACAATCGGAGTTATTTGTAACTGTAGTTTTCCATTTCTGTTGTACAGCCCTGCTTGCTAATGAGGAGCGTTTGCAGATGAGTTGAAGAACCAGCTCCTGGAGTCACTTCAAGGATTCTGTATTTAGTTGTTGAGTGATTGAGTTCAATTTGTTGATAAACTCAGATGCGAGGGTCAAGAAATTGCAATAGTTGACATTTGAAGAACTTTAATGCTGAAGTTAAGTATCAGGGGCTACTTTTGCAACAAAATGTTTGAAATTTATGATTGCAACAAAACGTATCACTAGGATTTGCCTGAGTTGCTGATAATATGATCTGATGTACAAATTTTCATGAGATAAAAGTTTTGTCAAGCTGTCCCAAATGAACATTTTTTTTGAGTCACGCTAACTGAACAGTTCTTCAAGTTATATTTGAGACTTTTTATTGGGTTAAAGCTTGTCAAATTTCCTGATTGATGATGGGTTTTCATTGCTTGCAATTACTAACCAAATTTAAGACTTGGGAACCATTTTGTTACGTGATGCCCTAGGGATGGCCTATCCGCATCTGTAGTCTTCAGTTACTGCTTTGTTTCGTTTTCTGTTTTTCTCATTACGTAACCAAAATAAAATAAAATTTAAGAGTGGCTCCAAGTTGCGTATGTAAGAGACAATGTGCTTATCAATTGATTAGCTAACACAAAATATTGGCTCTTAACATTTTTTTTTTATAAAAAAAACTTTGTTATGCTTGGAAAGTTCTCAGAGACAGAGTGATAACTCATCCAAGCTGAAGGTATCCTTGTACAGTGCAAATATTAGCATAGTTAACTTAGCTTAGCCCTGGTGAAAAACTGACGGGCTAAAAAGTGCCAATGACTCTAAAATACAATAAATCAATAGCTTAAAATGAAGATATGCCAGATGTAAAACACATCACTTTATGGCTTTCTCTTAATTTTTCTTTGAGCCTTTAAGTCTATCACAATTATAGAGATGTTATCTTGGCTTCCCCTGTGGATGGCAAGCTTAGTTAGATACTCTGCAGCGGACTGAGCTGCAGGATCAGCTCCTTCACTGCGTCCTGTTGTGCCGTTGTCACCATACTTCTTGTGCCAAAGAAGGATTCGCTTCTTTGCAACCTCGCATGCTTCTTCATTTGTCATCACATCCCATAAACCATCACTTGCTAGAATAAGACACTCATCATTTTTCTCTCGACGCACAATATTGACTTCAGGTTCTGGAATTATCCATGGTTTCAGGTATCTATCACCTGATGGGCAAGAAGAAAAATTAGACAACAAAGATTATTTGAATAAGAAATTTATGTAGAAAAAAAGTTGTAGACTGAAATCACATGGAAGGAAGCGTACTAAAGTCACATTTTGCTCCAAACGTTATTGAAGGAGGTGGAATGAAAGAAACTTACTACGATATACCAATAAAAGAAGAGTTTATGCTCTATGTACTAACACTGTCAAAATTTCTACAATCATGATAGGCAAGACTTAACTTTAAAATGGCTATTGTTAAGTTCATAAACTTATTATACATGTCATTTTGTGATTGGATGACAATGTAAAAATTGCATACATTGTTGTTTACTTGTAAAAGAACACTTGCATAGAAGAATAATGTATGTCCTCACATTCAACTTCAGCACAAACTCGTGATTAATAATAGTGTATTGTAGTAGAGATGTAGAACTGAAAAAATAACGGCTAAACCATTTGATTATAGTTTCATATAACCACATAATATTGCAAGAAAACCAATCATATTCTAGAGATCATGCAATAAACACATACCTATGGACCTTGACATCGCCAAGACACCAAGAACTCGATATCCTTTCCAATGTATGACTCTTCCTCCCGCAGCTTCTATCCGAGCCCGCTCATCCTCTCTATTTGGCTGCAAAACAGGAAGTCAAGTTTCCTCTATCAGACATCTTCAGCTTCTAATATAAATTCACCAAAAATACTATAAAATTATAATGAAATGCCTTACTTTGTGGTCAGAAGACAATGGCATGGCTTCTTTTCCACGGTATAAGACAGTCCTTGAATCTCCACAATTTGCAACTATGATGTGGGTTTGGCTTAAAATGGCAACCACTGCAGTGGAGCCAGCAGTCTCAGGAGCAATAGTTTCAATATTAGACTCAGACCCACCACTGTTGTTTCCACTGTTACTTGCACCAATTCCTCCAACCTCATCATCCATTTTGTGAAAACAATTGATGAATGCTTTCTTCCATTGCTCCTGCCAATCATCTCTCCCATTTGTTTCTGCCGAACTTGATTGTGCAGTCTCTATCTCCTCAATCAACGTTGAATGAAGACGTTCCTGGCAGTAATTGGCAACCTATGAAAACAAAACACCTCATCAGTGAAACACTAATTTCAACAATACAATTTGTATAATTGATAGAGTATTTTTAAGCCATACCTGAAGGCCCCCATGTCCATCGTAGACAGCAAAAAAGTGGGCTAGTGACTGTTTTTCATTCTCATTCACATGGTCATTAATCAGCATCTGTGAAGAAACTTGAAAAAGTTGAGGCCTAACAGAAATAGCATCTTCCATCTCCTGTCTCATTCCACAAATTGATGAACAACCCCAGAGAGGGCCACTATTCAATTTCAAAGCATTCGGGTTGCTTGTTCTCCATGTTTTATTCTCCCCTGGCAACTGATCAAGAAGCACAGCAGATGGTCTAGGATCAGACTCATCTGATCCACTTTGATCCTCATTAGTAATATCCATGGCAAAAGAAACTGTGTCCTCCACTGGCTTCATTGATGGACACAGATCGCTTATTCTGGACTTACCATCAACATCATCATCAACCTTGATGATGATTGGTGAATCTATTTCAGAAAAACTACTCTTCAACAACGCAGCTTCCTCCCTACAAGGATCACTTTTCCCATTAGCCACAGATTGAGAGCTTGAACTGTGCAGACACTGAAAATCCACTGCTAACATTAATTCATCTTCCTTTCTTGCCTGGTTATGGCCTTCATTCAAGACCCAATTACTCTCACATTCAATAACCATTTCTGAGACAAGAGCAGCTCCAACTTGATTATCCTTTAAACACTCCACTGCAGGATTTAACATCAAAGCAGCCGCTGCTGTATTTGCCATAAGCTTCAGCCCAGTTATCTCCATGTGAGTGGTCACTGCAGACTCCTTTTGAATCAAATTTCCAACACCAAGTGTAAAAGGTACTGCAATAGTAGAAGATATTTCCTCCATTGGTTTACTTTGCCTTGTAGCAATAGTCTTCTTATCCTCCAGTATCCAATAAGTTGCTGTCCCTTTTAACCACTTTTTTTCCACCCTTTTCCCTCAAGCCTCCTCCTTTCTATGATATAATTCCAATCGACATCAAAACACCAAGAAGGCTCCTACGGCAAGAAATTGAAGGAGTTTAGAACCAACCTCCTAAGGAAACAGTCAAATACAGTGTAACAAAATTCAATTGTAAGGTTATTTTTATTATTCTCAAAGACTAGAACAAACAAACAAAACAGCCCACAAGATCCTTTCTGAATTCACCTGTTTTGGACTTTTTATAAGCCAAGAGAAGAGGTCCCAAAACCTTGTATTTCTTCCTCCTTATGATCGATCCCCGGAAAAACCAGACAATAGATTATTCAAGAAGCTAAGCAGCACCAAATAATTGACAAGGTAAATGCCTTGTCCCTCTCTAAAAACGGAGACAAAGGGAAAATGGGGTCATTGAAAATGAAAAAATAGCAAAGGAAATAAGAGAGGTTTCCTAGATCTGAGGCAAGTCACACCGGCCACTGAAATTTCCTTTCAATTCCCTGGTTTTTTTTACCTCTTGTGTTCCTTTCATGTGTCAATTACAAGAAGCCTTCACCACCCACACCTCAAAATGAATAATAATCATATCAAACCAAAGGCAAATAATTTTGGTCATGTCAACTCGTAGCCACTTTGTGACTTCACCATCTATGCTGAAAACTATGCCTAGATTCCTTCTCTAAAGTGCACTCAGTTTAATACAAATAATGAAAAAAACATAAACTTTAATTCAGTAATCTGAGTTGAGTTATGTTTACCTTTGCAAAATGAAAGTAGTGCATGAAAAGTGAAGGAAGGGAATGAAGGAGGAACAGAAACCTCAACAAACTATATGCAGTACGAACATAGTATTTCATTCATGGTTTTTTTATTTTTGAGTTTTGACAATTAAAAAAAGAATAAAGAGAGGAGTTTCAGCTTTTGAAAATAAATTATATTACGCAACAGATGACTATGTTTTCTTCCTTTATTTTTACAAACAAAAAGAAAAGGCAAAAACAAAAAGTAAATGTATTATTAGCAGGCTTTCCATTTCTTCCCCTGCATGACCGACACATAGCCCTTTCTTTCTTTTTTTTATAAATAATAATAATAATAATTAAATATTTAATCGTTCGATTGAGTTTTGTTACATCGTTTCCAAGGAAAGGAACTCTTTCTTTAATCTACCAATACAAGATTAAGACGTGGAAGTCATTCTAATCTCAGTCTCTCTCATCCATTATAGACTTTAGCATCTTTTCTAAATGTGCTCTTTTTTTATACTATGTTATGTTATTGACTGTTCATTGTTGATCAAAGATCGAAGGTTGAACGATCCACAATAATGTGCTCTCTTTTTTATATGTATACTATGTTATGTTATTGATGGTTCATTGTTGATCAAAGATCAAAGGTTGAACGATCCACAACATTATTTTTCGTTTTTTAATCAGAAAAACCACGCACAGAAATAAAGAGGGCCAGTACGAGGAAGCCACGTGGGCGTGAGAATCGATAAAGGGGGATGTACATGTACGAAACAACTACTACTAACATAATAATACGAAATCGGCTTTTTATAAATAAAAGTAGAACAATTTTTGTTATTCATTTTAATTTTTTGTATTTGTCTAGAGATAGCATATTTTATCCACAAAAAGCAATTTTTTATAGTTAATTAAGATTATTATAAAACGATAAAACTCTTTTTATTCTAGTATTTGAGTCAAGATTAAAACTTAATTTTTATGCTTTAAAACAAAATAATCTTCGACTATCAATTAAAGTATATATATTTTTTGATATGTGTTGGTTGATTATGCTTATTTAATATGTATGCATCTTTGATAAAAAAAAAATGTATGCATCTAAAAAGATTCAAAATGAATAAGAGATAAAAGAATTATATTTATATGCGAGTGTTAAATATAAATATAATAATTTGATAGTAGTATGCAAATGGAGGGATGGAAGAGAAAGAGGGAATGGGGAGATGCATGAACTGAAGTGACAGAGAGAAGCAAGAGAGTTGACGCGTAGAAGATGAGCATGCTCCTAAAAAAGAGATTCTTTTGCAATGCAATTAGTTTTGTGCCGAAAGAAAGAAAAGCACGACCTTCAACGTCAACCTCAACCCCTTCCCTTTGTCTCCACGTGTTCTCCATCTTCATTTTCCAACCATATCATCTTCTCTCTCTCTCTCTCTCTTTCCATACGTATTTTATATTTTAAGCCAAAAAAGGAAATGAAATTACCATAACTAGTATGAATTTGTTCATTTCACCGCTGCCTTCATGTCTAAATATAATTTTTTTTTATTTAGATAGAGTTTATCATTTCCATCTCCCTCTCTCTCTAAACTCGTAAAATTAGATATATTTTTTAATTCAAATAACGAGTATCATCCAATCCACTAAATCATAAATTAATTTTGCTCACCACATATGCATAGTGAGAATTACATATATATATTTTTTATTGAATAAATTATTTCTTTACATATAAGCACAATCTTTCACTGTTTCATCATTCATTTGCATTGCATACTTATATGTTTTAAGTTCCCATAAATATTTTTAATTATATATATATATATATTGTAAATATTATCAAAAAAATTTGTTCCATATGACATGTTTTTATATCACAATTTATAAATTATATTATTTATTATTCTTATATTTTACTATTATAGTAGGAAAAATATAGTATACATATATATATTATTAAATTATTCTTTCAACACATAAGATAATATTTTAATAAAACGGTAGTTAAAATAAATATTTTACTTTATTCATATTAATATTTTATTAGAATTATTCTATTTTTATTTATATAAAATGTTTTATTATAATTAACTTCTTGTTTTTATCATTACTAGTGCAA
>PYAF01002932.1:449427-491199 GCA_007407185.1 Glycine tomentella | reverse complement strand
AAAAGCAGCTTCAAACCATCATATTCAAGTCCGATAGATCATCCATTGGGATTTCAAGGCCGCCCATAAAGTCATCATGATCTTGTAATCCATCGTCATCAATATTCAACCACGAACCAAGATCCTGACCTTGGTCATCACCAACACCAAGTACATCCATTCCAGGTAGCTGCAGGTTGGACAAGTCAATAGGCTCGTGGTCATCCAATCCACCCACACCAAACTCATCCTTTTCCTTTGCATTGCTATTTGTAGGCATTTCATTAGACTTTGGAACAGAAGGCAATGCTGGTTTTGGTTGCTCTGTTCGCTTCCCAAGGAGGCCATTCACAGAAACAGAATTCTGAGTTGCTTTCTGCTTAGGCTTTGTTTTAGATTTTCTATCTCCCTTAGCACTGGATGATGCTGGCCTACCAACTTTAGTAGTTCCATTTCTTGATAGTACCTCCCTGCTGTGCCCCTTTCCGTCTCTGTCTCTCTCACTTCTCTTTCCTTTTGCACTGCTTGTTACAGAACTTCCGATGCCTGGAGCACTAGAAATACCTGGAGTACCACCAACATCGTCAAGGGACAATTCCCTCTTCTTCACTCTGTTTGACCAGAGATCTTCCTTCCCACTAGTTTGCTCAGATGAGTGATTTAAAGCAGGAAGCACATCTGATGAATTGAGATCATGATTATCCATATTCTGACTAAACTGTGATGGGCTCTGCTGTGAACCCATGGAAGCTGCAGCAAGTAAACAAATAAATTAAAATATCAAAATCCTGCGTCTGTTGAGATAAACAAATAGATAAACAAGATGACTTGACATAAGCATATTAGACAAAGATGGTATATACAATCAAAGTTATTAGAATGTAAGCTAAAATGGCGACGCTGAACACAGTTGAGGTAGAAAAAACAGAGTTGATCAAAGCATTCATTCCAAGAAAGTAATGAAGAAGACACCTGTTCTTGCTTCCACAGAAAGGGAAGAGGCATAAGGTTTTGAGGATTCAGCAAGGAACATATCCTTGAATAAAGGATCACTGAAACAGCTCTTGCCAGTATCTTCAAATTGATTGCATCGCCCCAATGTCCGTTTGACAAATCCCAATGCAGCTTGCTTGGCCATTTTGTTGCTTGTATTTTTCCCACCAGAGGGACTAGGACCCCAACAAGCCTGTCAGTCAATCAATCATTTGTCAATTACTCAGCCATGTGACCTAATTATACAATAGGCAAAGTTCAGGGCATTCTGAGGGTGAGCCTTGCATAATAGTAAGGGTAACAACCTAGTGACATGGTAGTTATGGGTTTTAGTTGCACAGCCTCTTTTCTCACAAGTAATAACACACACATCTTATCCTCCTTAAGCCCTGTAACTGTAACTTGGGAGCCTAGTGCATGGACCACCCTTTTATTGACATTTGACTATACTAGTAAATGGAAGGCTTGGTTCTTTTTTCTACAACAATTTTGATTATTTTAAACAAGACAATAAGGCAAAGCATGAATATTGGTTTTACTCATAAAAACCAAGAATAGGTCAAATATATCACGTCTGAGTTTAAATAATAGAGCACGGATTTCTTGAGACTACATACAGTTCTTGTTCACTTTGATGTGTCTCTCCCCCCCCCTCCACCCAAAAAACAGGTTTTATTAACATAGGCCCTAAGAGCTGATGTTAAGCAATTAAAATTGGAAAATATAAACAAAGGATTTATTACATCAGAAATACAAAAGAATAACAAATGTTTCGCTTCCAAATAAAAACCTTCCACATTTAGTTGATTAAAATCAGCCCCAAGGGCTGATGATGACAAAACTAGGGGGAAAAACACTACTCGTATCTAGACAATCATAGTTTCTAGACCAGGCTCTCACAATCCCTTACCCATTATTGTAATATAAAGATCTCCAGCCTTTTCAATAGGTGCATAACTAAAATAGCATACAAAATTTTATTCTAAAGCTGAAAGCATATTATTATATACACAAATAGTATTGAATGTCAAGAAGATTACCATGTACTTCTCATAAGCCATCACAAGAAGTTTATCTAGAGCACGTTGCTCAAAATCCCTGTTAAACAGAAGTTTATATTTCCATTAAGAAGAATGAAAGCAAAAAAAAGTTAAAATAAGCAAATAATTAGGCTATAAATGCCAGTGTAATTACTTTTCTTGAAGTTCTTTATCCACTGAGGCAGATTTGAACAATCCATATAGCAAGCTTTTCTTCTTGGAAATCTGTGAAATACAAGAAAATAGAAATCAAAGTGAATTACATACGATAAAGAACGAAAAGCATTAAATGTTTAATGAAATCTACAAATCGAAGGTTTCCATCTCTATGACTGATCTATATATTTATATATTGGAAAGCAATATATAAAATCTAATATAGGAAATATCACATAACAAATAATAGTTATGGGAAAAAAGATTTTGACAGCTAATAAAGTATAACTAGCTACAGCATCAATCAGTACCTGTCCTAGGTAAAGCTCCTCCAACCTAGTAATATCCTCTGATATTCCTTCGTCATCTGCTTGCAACATATCAGGCTTGAAAAAATAAAATTAAAAATCAGTATCAAAGTAACATTAAAGATTCAACAACAAAGGTCAAAACATCTTGAAGTATATCTATTAGTTGCATCAACACACACAGAATGAACAATATAGTTTAAATCCTTTGGATTAGGGAAGTACACTTACCACTGGTGCTGGGGAAATTCCAATACTTTTAAGCTCCAAGAGAAGCTTATCATTTATATCCAAGCTATCATATTGCAACTCTGAACAGGTGAAGCTAGTCATTGCTTTATCATGAAGAAAACCGTTTACGGATTTATCAAAGCTTGAATTCAACCCAGTTGGAGGAATACCAACTATATCCCTTTCAGTTTCATCCTGTTCTGGCTTGTCCATAATCCTAAAACCATTATAAGTAGAATGACAAGCAAACTGAAAATCTGTTCCTGAGTGGTGATCCAAACCATTCAATTCTGGTTCCCGATCAGGCTCAAATTCATTATCATATGCATCAAACATGAAGTGTTCACTTCCACCACTACACTCCTCCTCCTCTGAGATTAAAGCAGCTATAAGCCTTTGACAGAGAGGAATCACATTATGATCTCCCTTAGATAGTTGCAACTGTTCTGCAACAATTCCAGCATTCCATTGAGCATCAAATCCAGCATCTCTTTCACAGCCCATCAACCCATATCCATTAACAATGGTTTCACAGGCATCTATATTTGAAGGAACGGGAGTTGGCGTCAGAGTGCTTGATTCAAGATTTACCTGAAGGGCAGGTGAAGTATTAAAAAAAGTTTTAATACTCTATTCCTATTCTAGGTTTGTCTCAGAAATTCCAAATTTTCAAATGAATTTAATTTTGCTTTAATCATCAATAAAAATAAATGCAATTTATAAAACAATAAAGGGAGTTTTTTAAAAATATATCAAAATAAAACTGAACAGATATATGAAACAAACATAACAAAACCAAAAAAAGTTGATACCCATAGTTCTATGCTGCATCAGAACATAATAAACATTTGTAGTTTTCAAAAAAGTTCTAACACTGAAATAATCAAATCAAGGTCACATCAATGCTATCTGTTGCTTGAAATTACTAAAGCCGAAAAAGTTGTATTCCTTGACCTCGTTTTGATAAACTTCACTATGAAAATAAGAAGACATAATGAATTGAATTTTGTACATAAGCTAAAATCAACTTATGCACTTAATTTTTATAAAAGCTCTTTTCGTTTATCTTCTCCAAAAGATAAGGTGTATAAGCTGATTTTTTAGCTTATGGAGAAGCTCAATGCATTTTACCTTCTCATTATTTCCCTAGAAGTGCTTATGGAGAATTTTATTCCACACCCCACCCCACCCATATTCCCAGATACAAGCCAATTACAGTGAGCATTTTCAATTTAGATTCTGGGTTTAGTTTAACCTAAACAAGAGGTAACGGAAGCTAGCAAATACAGTTTTCAAATGACATTGGATACATACAGAATTGATCTGTGTCAATGTCATATTAAGCTACAACAGTCAATGGCTGTGCTGTATTTCATCTTCTAGATCATATCTATAACACCAAATAAATATCTAAACCAAAAGGCAATACTGCATGCTTGATCTACTTGACATTTAACCATTTCTCAGTAATAATAGTGATGCATACCATAAACATAATTGCATACAATAGAACTAATAAAAAATATCTAATTAAACAAAATAAACCTGCCAGTAGTCAACAATAGCACCCAGGTATGGTATCCTCATTAATATACGTGATTGAGTTAATCTGGTACTGCCCATGAAATTAAGATATTATGGAATATGGACACCATAAAAAAAAGTGAAAGTAATATTTCCGGAATGTACTCTTTTTTGAAATTTTGAGCTAAAAGAGCATTACTACAAATCTAATGCAAAAGAAAAAGGTTAAATTAAAAAAAATTGGGTCCCCACACTTTGCATCATTTCTCGTTTTCGTCCCTACATGAATAAACTTCACATTCTGATCACTATATTAAAAAAAATTCACTAAATGTTTGTCTAGTGTAAGGACCAAAAATATATTTTTTTCCATTTAAAGACCAAAATGAATTGTAAAATTTTTTCATGTAAGAACTACAATGGAAAACCATGTCAACTAACAAGTATAAGGACCAAATCTAACACTGGTGTAACATCAAAGAACAATAAGGACTGAGTCACACATTTATTTTCATGTAAGAACCATAGCGTAGAGTTTTTCATGTCGGAGTTAAAACAAAAAAAGGTGTCACTAGGGCCAAAATTGTTAATTTAACCAAAAAAAATGTCATTTGTAATCCTTGAAAAGGTAAAGATTACCTTTTGCTTCCAGTAAGCAATATCCTCCTCAGTTATCAAACTGAAGAAAGGCTCCATCTGCCTCCAGAAGGGGCTGGAGAATGCATGAGCTGCAGTAATAAGAAAAATACAAAACTCCATCAGGGGGAAATATTTTAGGCTGCAAATATAGATAGTATTCAGTAAGATTCATACCAGAGTTGATAACACCCTTTACAGCAGCCAGCAGCTCTTCATGTCCATCGTCCGACCCAACTAAACCAAATAAACCAAAAGTGAATAACAATATACTTTTACTGCAGTTAAGAGTTGAGTTCATCAAATCTTTTCTAGAAGCATGAACTAGTACCAAAAAAATCTGCTGCTGCATTAATAGCAGGCTTTTGACGTGCATAGGCCTTGCGATCAGAAAGTTTCCTGGATGGTGGACGACCTGCCTTGCTGCAAGGGTTTCATCAAATCATAGACTTTAGTCCATCTGTCCAAAAAAAATTGCAACTTAAACAAAGTGCTTAGATAGAAGGATGTGAACTGTGAACCTTTCATTCTTATCGGATCCTAGTCTTGCACTTCTAAGTTGTTTTGCAGTTCCTATATTCCCAAGCTTCTCAGATGTCATTGGAATCATTGACCTTGTGGCAGCAAGACTGCGTCCTGTCCTCCCTTGCCTCCGAACACCATCTCCATGTTCTTCCCCAGAAACAAGCTTATTCTTTCTTGTTGGCAATACCATATTAGACACCTTCTGAACATTTTGTCCAGATTTCTGATCTATCTCTTCCGCTTTCCTACCCTTTTCTTTTGGTTTAACATCAGCCACCCCTGACTCTTCACTTTCAGACAAGGCAGCTGAAGATGAAGGATCACCTTTTAGTTTAATTTGCTGAGGAGAACTGCCAGCCAAGCGTCTGGCAAATCCTAACCCAAGATCATTACCAGCCACATCAGATGCAGTATCCAAAGCTGAAGCTTCATCGCTGTTTGGAACAATAGGCATGAAATTTGTTCTTCTAGCAGTGCGAGAGCTCTTTTGTGGTCTCTGCCAGGGGACAACAGGTGGGGAAGATGACCGTGCTGATGCTACACGTTTACGATTGTTAGTACCACCAGCAGCAGGGGGCTTTGTGGTAGAGTGAGACAGTTCCCAATCATTAGAAACACCTGCTCTATGGACAACTGGTGACAACTTGGGGGCAACTCCAGAACCTGACCGTGGAGCCCGAATAGCAGTGTTCATTTTGGCACTTGAGGTAGGACTAGCTGAATTAAATTCATCACGTGCAGTTGCCCTGGTCATAGAACATAACACAGATACTGAATCAATCATCAATTGCAGAAAAAATATCATACAGATGAAGAGATATCTGAACTATAATCACAAGGCTCCATAGCAAACAGAAAACAAACAATTGAACAATTCTACCAAAACAAGACGAAAATAAGGAGAAAATGAGAAAGCATCATGCAAAAACATTTTAGTGAAGGACAATTCTTTTTTCCCAAACACACAATTATATAAAGAAAAGGGGTTCCACAGCATGTGTTTACTTGTTTACAGCTCTGAAGTTCACCCTTTCCTTGTCTGAACTAACAGGACGACCCCTCCTATCATTGACAAGGGAATTATTATCTTGGTTGTTTCTAGGGGTAGAGGCTCGTATCCCCAACCCAGTTTGTTGAGAGATACCATCTGATTTTCCAGCTCCAACAGTTCCATTAGAAACTCCTGGCCTGAAAAAAAATACATGAAATTATTATATTTATCGGCTAGGTTTAAGCAAGAAAATCAATCAGAATTGGATAGAGCAAATAAATAAATTGTTACATGATATCATCCATCAAAAGATTTTAAATTCATGACCCTTAATATCAGCAAAATCCCTCACAACTGTATTCTCTTTCTTTGAAGAAAATCCTTTCACCATTAACACTCTGGAGAGAACTCCAAACAGTTACGGCCTATAATTTATTTTCATTCTCCAATTGTAACATTTGGCAGCAAACAGGAGTCTACAATTCTATGGAACTATACAGTTATCAGGCAGTTTATTAGAGAGGAAATGGAATGATTGCATTTTCAAGAATGTCTCTTTGCCCCAACATTCAACAGGATTGTTTGTATGGATTCTCTCTAGGGATATGCTTGTGGTTATTTCAAAGGAATTTCTTTTGTTGATGTGCATAAAGATTGAAAAGCCTAATATTTTTTTTGGACATTTTGACTCTTTTTTCCTCATTTTAAGGGAGGATTTTCTTATCCTAAATCCTCCCACAAAAAATGTGCATACTTCCCAATCTTCCCATAAAATATTATTTTAGCCTAAAACAAAAAATATTATGAAGAGGACGAGCCCTGACACAGCGGTAAAGTTGTGTCTTGGTGACTTGTTCATGGGTTCGAATCCAAAAATAGCCATTTTGCATATGCAAGGGTAAGGTTGCGTACAATATCCCTCCCCCTTACCTGCGCATAGCATGGAGCCTCTGGACAATGGGGTACGTGTTTTTTTTTAAAATAAGAAATATTATATTGACAATTGAGTATGATAACAAAAAAAAATTAATTACATAACACATTCATACCTGAAAGAATGAGAATCATTACTCAATTTTGATCGCGAATCAGTAGCAAGTCTTTGTTGCATTCCCTGTTTAGTTTCTTGGAAGGTGTTAACAGGTTTAGTCAATGTTGTACTTGGAGAACCATCTAGTTTGATACAGGAACGCTTCTTCTTCATTTTTGACTTTTCCCAACCATCACCTCCAATAGGTAAAGTTCGTTCTTCACTCTGAACCACACCATTGTTGGCAATCCGTAGCTTTTCCTTATCTCTGTCAACTGTCCCTGATGGCCTGACAAGAGAATTAGTCCGCACATCCATCTGAAATTTATAAAAACAAGTCAGTTTTGCTCAAAAGGTTTTATTGCAAGTCATATTAATCTGAAAGATAATTCTCCATATAAAGGAAAGAACAAAATTTTTATGCTGAGTCTACAACATAATTATGCCTTATTAGAACCTAAAAACTGAAAAAGTAGAATATCCTATATTTCACCCCTTCCAGAGAAAAAAATGGGAAATGCATAAACCAACATAAAGCTCTTTACAAGCTTCAGACAGAATAAATAATGTAAACAATAAATCTACATATATTTTTTTTCAAGAATATCCACAAGAATACCACTGGAGAAATGTTCTAGCAGGCAATTTTTGCAAAGACAATTTTTAAAAAAGGTGGTTTCCATGTAAATCAGAGATACTACAAAATCAAAATATACTATTATTTATGACTGTACAGTATTTATTTTAAATTTTGAAACAGTAAGAAAATGAATAAGCAATTGTAGGAAGAAATAAAAAGAATGAAATTGAGCATGTTAACACTTGCAAACAAGCATGGGGGAAAATCAAAGACACATACCCTTACATCAACCATAGAAGTTCGAGTGCGCTTGTTTGGAACAACATTTTTGGTACGTTCATCAGACTTTTGCTGCTCAAGTTCAAAACCACCTGTGACAGGATGACCTTGAACTCCAACCTTACCTATGCTTGGCCCCAAGACTGGACGATCACTTAACATGGCATTAGAACGATCATTAGAAAAACCTTCAGCTCGAGATCTTTTCTTTGAAGTTATAGCTGGGAAAACTTCATGGAATACAGATAAAGCCTCACTAAACATTTTCACACGTTCCCTGTTGAATAGTACATATTATGCAATGTTATAAACTTAATTACACACATCTAACTTCAATGCAAGTAACAAAACCTACAAAGAACTACCTTGCCTTCACAATGTTTGCACCCAAAACATCCTTTACCCGTTTCATGTCTTCTGGTACAGGCGATGGCAGTAGCTTGCCTTTTGAAGAACTAGATGGAGATTCATCAGGTGAAATTCCAAGAGCAGCATTAACATGTCGCTTATCCATTTGACGATTAGACTTATGCTCTAGTGTTAACAACTTTGGATCAAAACGCACATAATTGAAGAAGCTTTCCACATCTCCATGTGTTGCTGGAGAACTGCTTCTTAACATGTTAGGAAGAGAAGACAGAATTGGATTTTCCATGCTTTCGCGAAAGCTACCTGATCTATCTAATGAAGCAGCTATGTGGGATCCACGTTGCCCAGGGTACAATGGTTTATCTGGGCTACTGGAAGATGGATCAAACTTGCTAGATGTTGCCATTGCCCTAGTTCCCACACATCCCTTGAGTCAAAAATACAGAGCAGAGACTGGTGCATGACAAGGATGCAGCACTATGGCACATAAAGGGCAAATCTAAGTTACAAGAGAACAATTGGACAAAGCACCTGAAAGGTCAAAATAATCACAGAAAAATTAAATTATTATGACCGAGAGATGTTACGTGCACCCCAACAATTCATCAGAGGTATGACTTGGGATTGCAAATAAGGACTCATACTGAAGCTATCACAAACTCGTATGACCAAAAAAAAACTTTTAAATTTATTAAAAGGTAAAAACTTGTAACACATCATAAAAAGCTTATCTGAATGGTTAAAGTTGTATTATTTTGTTATTCCAAATCTCAGTACTCTATAGTAAAAAAAGTAAAATATATGACATATATTCTAATAATTTCCACGTATGATGAAAACAAATCTACATAAATGTCAAAAATTATAAATGTAAATAAAACTACCAGTGACAGTATTCTAATAAAAAGCTACGTAAAATGGATACTCCCAAAAAAAAAAACATATTACATCCTTAACTCCAATCTACTAGACAAATCTCATAAAAATTAGATTAAATTGCATCATATATTTCACAAATTCTGCTGTGTAGGATTAGGTCCTCATTTGTATATAACTAATATACCATTTCTCCATATAGTATACCATTTCAACAAAAAAAAAAAAAATCAAATTAGAAGGCCTGTTTGTTGGTGAATTTTTTTTTTTTTAAAAAAATGTTCAAAAAAATATAATTATATGTTTTGAAAAAAAAAAACTTTAAAAAAATACATTTTAGCGCTTTCTTTAGGCTACGAAAATAATAACTCCTGGAAAAAACACCAAAAGAACTATAGTATAGAATCGCTTTATTTAAAGCATAAACAAACATGTCATAAATCTCTAGTATAAAATCTCATTTTAGTAATATATACACAATGAACAAGCACTTGAACTACCAAAGTTACAGTTGAAGTGAGACTAAAGATTAAAAAATCATGTAAAATGTTTGTATGATGTATTATGCATACCTTTATAATCTTAATCTTAAGGCAAATGCTAACTGGTACCCTAAGGGGACTGGTTAAGGAAGTAAAAGAGGAAAGTTTTTTATTGGGATGCCAAAAATGCACTCACTATGATTTTTAAATGCGCTCCCATATGATTTCCAATAATATCTTCCCCTTTTAATTCCTTAACCAATGCCCTTAGGGCACTGGTTAACAAGACCCTAATCTTAATAGCAATTATCTGCCACTAGGCATGCATATGTTTTATAAATGTAGGTACCTTTTGAAGTTGCAAATTATTGAACAAAGGAATCTTAAAGTTAAATTATTAACAGACACTCCCAATCAATATTAGGGAAAAAATTATTCATATAACCATGTGTAAGAATTTTTCCAACTCCGCAACAGTCAACATTGATTCTGACCATAGAACAGACAAGCAAGCTCATCATATGCAAGTCAGACAGCTCGTACTTTACCAAACATTATGACCATATAAAGAAATAATTTTATGTAAATAAATGTTAATTGGCATCATGGTAAAATCTATATTGTTACAATAAATGCTATGAAGATTTGTCAACAATATGCTACACACAAATCACTTACTATAACTATTTATGCTGACTAGACTTCAAAACACCAATCAAAGCCATTAATTGACTCCATTTATCCTATTCACAAAAAACAAACAGAATGTCAATCTTTACATACAATCAACAAAAATTTTGACGACGCGAAAAAACAGTTTAATTCCCACCCTCAGAATGTGCCAAGCAGTAACATCAGACACGCATTTCTGTTTACAATTTGTCCTTCCTATACTCACGCCCATCTTCTTTGGTTCTAAAGTTTACTTCGCCAGTTAAATGCACTATCTATCTACCAATATATTAAGCAGTGACGGCACATTAAAATTTACCATGCAGCCTTTACTTTTTAACATAACATAAAAACATAATGCAATATAAATGCAATTTTGGCCAATTAATATCCTAAGTGGTAAACTATTTCTAATACAAAACAACGGAAAATAAATATGCATCAATCAACAAGATAACTCGTGCTGCCTATGCTGAAGCAAGTTCATTCAAGCAGATACCCCTTCTCCAGTTCTCCCCAATTGCCTCCATCTAAATTCGGTTGAAAGCACAATTTTAATTTTAATTTTTTTTTTTTCAGAAACACAGATAAGCAAGAAGGAGAAACCCTAAGGGCCAAATCAACGAAAAAAGGTAGAAGAGAAATAACGAACTACCTTCGCGAAGCAGCAAGAGCATTACAAATTGCAGAAAAACAAAACCCTAGAAGTTGAATCAGGAGAGATGGAAAAAAATGGAAAAAATAGAGCGAAATTCAAATTTGAAGACCTTGAATATCGCAACGATGAGAGAGTGCAATTGGCGATTGAGAGAATCGAAAGGAAGGTTGGAATTAGGAAGAGTTGAGTTGCCCGACGCTGAGTTGGAGCTCCAAATTCGTACAAGGCGAAGCCATGGAGTCCGGTGTTTTTGATCATGATCGCCAACAATTGGACCGACTTCAAATTACCCTTTTGCCCATCTTTTCCCTTTTTCCGAATTTAGGATCCCCATTCAATCAGAGGCTTTTTCGGAATACCGCTGTTCCAACACCGTATAACTGGCAATGTGTTACATACATGTGCTATGATTATTATGGCATCATGTAAATTATTGTAATCAACTATATTACAATTAGTTAAGATTCAGGTATTGTTTATTGCCAAAAACAAATTCAGGTATTGTTTCCTGACCAGAATAAAACACTATAAGAGTAAGATAAAATAATCTTATATTATTTACTGTGTGTATTAAATAATCTTTTATTTTAATTTTATACATTTTTTTAATTACTGACTTTAATTAATTTGGGTTAAATGTATTGTTGATGTTGATTTTTATTTTTTAAATTATAAGACTATAAAAATTAAATAAAAGATCGACAATATAATTAACATTTAATATTTTATAATAAAATACAAGATTACAAATATATATATATATATATATGTGTATATACACATACAAATGTTATAACATTTCTTAAATAATCAATATATTTTTCCATTACAATATAATATTTGTGAATTTTATTTTCTTTAATATTAGTCTCACAAATTCTAATTATTTTAAAACCTGATTAATAATATATTTAAATTTGTATGTCAAATTATATGTGTGTGTGTGTGTATGTATGTGTATTTATTGATGTGGTGTTCTAATACGCCGATCAACCCTTCACTCCATGCCTGACACAGGAGCATGGATACATTGTCTTTAGCAATTCGGCTACTAGGCCAAACAGGTTATTAATAAATGCCTAAATATTAATGATAATGTTACAACTCATTTATTTATAAGCTACGATTTATATATAAGAGAGGAATTATTTGTAAACTTAAGCTACGATTTATCTACTAATTATTATCTATAAGTTATAAATTATCTATAAGAGTTGTTACACCACTATAACAACTCCTACAATCAATAACCTGGAGCTCCTATTATAAGCTACGATTTATCTATAAGATGGACTTCAGATCTCGTATCTCACCATTTTCAATTCATTTTCAACTCACTTATGTATTTACTTGAGCGTCCGAATCTTTTATTTTGTAGGTCTTCCCTTTGTCCTCCCAGTGAAGGGTACCTATACTCCGACATATGAGATCTGAAGTCCATCTTGGCCACGTCAATCCTGACGTCGGTCAACTCCAGATTTCAATAAGTACATTTGGCATCCACCGTGGGGTCACGGTAAAACTTTCCTCGTGGCCTCTCTTCACTAATGGTTAGCACAGGATCTGACCTTAGACGTGAGCCACCCCTAAACAACTCCAACCCTCTCCAAACAACCATGACAGATAACAACATTCTCCGACAATTCCAAACCCGCATTGCAGAGTTGGAGCGATGTCCTGAGGAGGAACTCGAGAAACTGAAGGTCGACCATGATGAATTGGAGACTTATGTGCGACGCCCCAAGGGGACGAGCACTCCACCCCCACAATACATGAATGTACTCAACAAGAATCATACCCTCGACAAATTCAATGTTTGTCCTTTGTGAGTCTCGTCAAAACCTATGACGAACGCGTCCCTGATAAATTCTTCAAAGGTTCAACAAATTCAAAGTCTATCCTTGATAAGCCTCACCAAAACCCAGGACGAATGCGTCCCTGATCCAAGACTCGTTAAACCCAATTATTTGTACATATTTTTATCATGTCAAAGTTTAACATGATGAATTTTCTTACAACTCACACCCATAGATTTTGGAATAGTGGTTTTGGATTGTAAAATTATTATCTTGTCTCTTCGTGATTTTGTTTGCTCCCATATTAAAAGGAAAGCTAACTAATTAGCTAAGTTGTTAATTAGATTTGCCTTATAGTTAATGATGGCTTCATTTGGATAGAAAAAGCTGTATTGTATTTTTTTCAGGTTGGGCCTCTGAATTCTTACTTAGCTCCCAGTTTGTTTCTGAATAATACTACCTTTTCTTGTAAAAAAATCAACTTTTTATATTTTTATGAATATTAAACAAGTCTCACTTATTCAATATTTATTAGCATAAAAACAAATATTGTAGTTTGTCTACATTTTTTTCCAGTAAAATAAAAAGAACAAAAACAATTAATATGATTGGTTATCTTTAATAGTGCCTTCTCTTCTAACCACCTTTGTGATTTAGACTTTAATGTTTATTTTGGATGTCAAGGACCGGCAAAATGGTATTTTATTTTAGCTTTTAGTTTTATAAAGCTACGATGTTATATTTATTTAATAATATTTTATGTATTATTATAATTATTTTATTAATACCAGTTCGACCGAAACATTAAACATGAATCAATTGACAAACTTAATTACCAATTTGACATTAAAAGTATTTCTTAAATACTACTATCAAAACTTACATAGAAATTAATATTAAATTATTTATTTAATATTTTTGAATTTCACATCATATTACTTATTAAAAAATTTATGATATCAAATAAGTCACTCAAATGACATAAAAATAATCAGTCTTCTTTCAAGTAATTATAAATAACACAGAGACTAATTTTTTTTTATGTATTTTAATTAACGTTTAAAAAATGAACATCCCAAATGCTTAAAGGACTAAAATAATGGTAAGTAAATTTTGTTTTTTTAACAGCAACGGTAAGAAAATTTTGAAAAACTAAATTAGTAGTTTGATGTAAATAAGATTAAAGTATTCAAAATTTCAAATACACTACGGTTTTAACTGGTAATTTATTATTTAACTGGTTTTAAATTACAAAATAATAGCTACTAGTAGTAGTACAAGCGTAGATATAATTTTATTTTTGCAGTATAAATTTATTAGTATATTTTATTCTTTACAAACAAAGAATATCCTCTATGCGCTTACTGTCAAAAAATAAATCTACTGTATGCGGACAAAAAAAAACATATGCAATCACCAAATTAAAGTTTAAAGTTTAAACTAGTTAATAATGAACAAAATTACATCATTTAAAGCTTCCATATAGGTTCTATGCAGTCTGCATACACGTTGGAATCGTTTTCATGGTAGGCATTGACATTCATACTCTGATCTGATGCATTATGTCATGGATGCCTCTTTCTTGTATAGGCAAAGCAAAGATCATGTACGGCATAATTTAGAAAAGTGCAACCAAAGGTCCAAAGCAAATCACCATGAGACACGAGCTAGTCAAGACCGAAGCACGTGTGTATAAACTAGACGAAAAAATGAGTCAACGACAACAAATCACAATCCGTACAATCACAAAGTTGCAATTGACATTTTATCACTCAACAGTTAACTAACGCTGAAAAACTTACTATTTCGTTAGCATTCTGCTAGTCAACAACTATGGTAACATCATAGATCTTCGGTTTCAACTTTAATGCAGTTCAAAACTGACCAAAGGGCCCTCAATCATGGACTATTATCAACGAATGTTCAAAAATTATTAATTAATTTTTTCCGGTAAAATTAAAAGTACACACACTGATAATATTGAATTGTATTAAACTTTTTTTATATCTATTTTTTCCACTTCTATTCGTTAACAAAAATACCTATAAAAATAGTATTGATTAACAATATATTTTGTTGACAAAGTACTGATCAAATAAAGATAAATGTTAACTATATTTCATTATTTTGTTTTTTTTTTCACCTTTATACAACATTTTGTACAAAAGAGGAAATAAATAAAAGTGTATAATAAAATGAAATTAAAAATATTATAAAAGCATCCTAAAATATATTGTACAAATAATTTAATTTGGAAATTAATAGCTTGCCTCACTACAAAAAGGCGAAATGATGACAGATGAGTCAAAATTTACCACGTGTAATGGTATGTATCTTTGGTCATGACCCTGTGACAAGGGACAACTTTACAAACTTGTACTTTATCAGTTTATCTAGTTATCTTCAAAACTTCCAAATTATATATATATATATACACTCCTGCTTTAGTGAGCTCTACTGAACCCAGTGCTTCAGCTATGCTATGAGTATGAGTATGACACTATGACGATATCTCTGTACACTTATGGATATGTCAACTCGAAAGAAGGGCAAACCCTGCTTTACATAATTAATTTGTTGTTTCCTTTAGAAGGGAATTTTTTTTTTTTTGGTATTGAAGGGAAATGAATCTTTTTTTTACCTTAAATAACCAGTTAAAGATCTATCTGATTTGATGATGAAATTACTATCATGCATCTATATTAATTTATTTCCTTAAATAACAGTTGAGGTTGTCATTATCAGTTAATCATCAGCATGGGCCCTAGGCATGGGAGTAATAGTGTAATACTGAAGGAGACTGAAATAAAATAAACATAAACAATTGCAATACAATTATTAATTATCATCAAGAACCAATTTTCCCAAAAGCTTAAATTATTATTGGGTGAATGTTCATGGCTAGTTTTATGTCTAGCACACACACCACACAAAAGCAGTTTTAGTGTACAGACCCACCTTAAATTATACATAAATTTAAATTTTATTTTAAAATAAACGGTGTCAAAGATTCAATTTTACACTGCTTGATCATAAATTGAATCTATGGATACCACCATATCAAGAACTACCTCTTCCAAAAAGCAGCTTAAATTATTAGGAAAAGACTAATGAATGATTTTAAGTTTAACACTTTCAAAGTGTGAGTTTTACCGATTGATTGCATGTGATGATGTGAAGATTTGGTAATTAGTACAGTATATTAGGAATACAGATAAAGACATGAAGCGTTTGACTAAGTTTTGTGAGTTTTGTTGACATAAATAGTCGAATTAAAGTTTGGATTTGTCTGGAGCAAAATAAACAGTACGTTATTCAGGAATCATCAAGGGAAGAAATAATTATTGGAGGTAAGAAAATTTGAGAGAAAAGAGTTTAGTATTGAATATTTGAAGTATTACACTAAAAAAATATCATATTTAGAATGTTTACTAATATTACGTCAGTTAGAGAAAATTTTAGTAATATAACATGTTATTGAATTTCAATCCATATCCATATAAGTTTATATAATTATTCAATAACTTATTAAATTTATAGTTGAACATATTATTATTTAATATATATATATATATATATATATATATATCATAATATTGAACAATAGCAACAATATGAATGATGAGTGGGGTATTATGCATGTGACAACTTTTGTTGGCTTTAATTACACCTACTGCTGGCGTTAAGAACAACCTGCGTCACATAAATCTTGGATATGACACTCACCAGTTACCAGGGTTGCAGGTAATTAAGGAAAGGTTTTCTTTTTCTTTTTTTTTTTAAGAAAAAAGAAAGATTTCATGAATAGTACTCCAACGACGATTTCATGAATGGTAGCATCTTTGGATGAAAAATCATTAATTGTTATGTGTCTTATTTTTTAATGGTTCTGAGAGAATAACTCGGATAATTGTTAAGATTAATCCAATGGCTGAGATCCTATTACAGATAGAAAGACTGCTACAGACTACAGGGGTGAGGGGACTCGACTTGATAATTTTTAGGTATAGGAAATATAGGGACGTGAGAGTTTTTTTTTGGATACATTCAAGAAAGTAAGAGTTATAAAAGAGGGATAATACGAGAGACATAATGATGAGTAAAGAGTTAAGTAAGTTTTTAGTCTTTATTTTTTAAAAAAATTTAGTTAAAGTTCTTTAATTTTTTTATTTAGGATTTTAGTGTCTAAACTTCTGTTTAATCAATCAAGGTTTTTAAATTTTTAGAAATTTTAGTTTTTAATCTTTAATTACAAGTTTGAATTTATTATTATTATTCATTTAATGAGATTTAGGGATTAAAAATTATTTTTTTCAAAAATTTAGAGACTAAAATATTTAATAAAAAATTAACTAAAATCTTTAATAAAAAAATTAAACGACCTTAATCAGACAAACTTCTGAATAAAAATTAAAAGATATTGATAAGTCAAACTTTTGACTAAAAATTAAATTAAAAAATATAAGAATTAAAAATTTAGTTAATCTTAGATAATAATAATAATTTGATGAATGATTTTTTTTTAACTAAAATCAACATACAAGTGTGTGAATAGTATTGTAATATCTTGCAACAAGTCAACAACCATGTTCTCATATGATACGGAATAAATACATATGAAAGAAAAAGAAAGGAACTTGGGAAACATTATTCACACCATAAAATAAGCACTAAAACATGTAGAAGCTACCAACAAAATCTAAGTGAAAAATTACAATGTTTTGCATGCTCGGGATAGAAAGAAAAGAATACATGCCGTCATGTCAAGTTCGAACCTGCAACTCCATTCTCCTTCACCACCCTGTCCAAAACCTTTTTTCTCCCGAAGAAAACAAAAGAGAAGGTAGAAGGGAACATCTGAGATTTTTTTTTTTTTTATATATATTAATTTTACTCCATCGATCATATCGTTCTCTACCGTCATTTTCCGTCACACAGGTGCTCAGTGGTTGTTAACATTTACGAAAGTGCATGCGTGTAGTTTGGACCTGGAACATGTCGAGGCAGAAGGAAACATCTATTCACATAAGAATTGTGACTTATATACGTGTCTTCAAAAATCAAAATAGTCTTAACTCTCCAATGTGAAAACGGTGAAGGTAGTTGGAGGGTGGGGTTGTAGGGTAGTGTGAAGCATAAAAAGAAAAAGGGGGGAATTTAACGCGAAAACGGACAAATTAATAACTCAGCTGCCACAATTTTTTAAGAGTGGCCATTCATAAACCATTCTGATGAGACCAGCAGCGTTCCAAATGGAAAAATACAACCAAAATGTTTCACCGTTATTCTCTGTAACCATAATCTTGGGAGCAAGACACGTAGACCTTTGTCCTACAAGAGGGAAAAAAGAATGTGACGCCACAGTGATGCTCCTTCTCCGAGTAAGATTGCGTAGATAGAAGTCAAACTGACGAAACACACAAAAGCACATCGATGATATTTCTAGGTTGCAGAGCTATAATTTTAAGGGTCAGAGTCAAACATTGTGGATCAGAACAAAATAGGGTACGTAAGTATACACGGAGAAAAATAAAATACTAGAATCGAATAAGAAAAAACACGTTAATTGCTACAAACAAAATATGAAAAATTCAAACCATACATTTTTAACACATTCATTTGGATTTTTTTTTTATTGAAATCATAATTTTTTTTGTAAATCTATCTCTTATGTAATCATTCTTTCTCTTTATTTTAATAATTTATAGCTGGTAAAAAGAAACACGTTTCATTTGGATAAGTCTCATAAAAAGAAACGTGCCACATAATCAAAGCTTACATTGATTGAGGAGTTTTTAACGACCATCGCAACTCGGATCCCAGCCCGTTGTTTTTGTTTTTCAACTAAAAACAGGAACAACTAAACAGAAAATCTCTCAAACCTTACGGACATGGCCAAAAAGCTTTCTAATTGAGAAAAAAAAATATTCATTCATTTCCTTTTTTAGTTGGGCAAAAGATATATCTATACAAATTGACACATACTTATACCCATTATCATCACAATCTTATTATAATGTGACTATAATAATAACCCATAGCCAAAAGAATTAATGAGAAACTCCGATATCCCAATTAAAACAACACATCACTATCACCAAGGCGCAAAATCGAAACTAGAAAGTCTAGGAAAAATTAGTCCCTGCACGGCCATGGTGCAACAAATAGTGCGCTATATGATCTCTGGCTTGTTCTGCAGCATTAGAACGAACGTTATTCTCCGCCACCATCTCATCATCGAAGATTTCAAACTTCCAGTGAGGATCCATTTCCTCATCTCTCATCTCACAAATATTATGCAAAACACAGCACGCCCCAAGAAGCACGGGCAAGTCCTCAAGCTTCACTTCGGTCCTCTTCTGCAAGCAAGACCATCTCCCTTTGAGCCTCGCGAAAGCGTCCTTAGCAATGCTCTGAATCTCCCCAACCTTCTGATTAAACGCGTGCTGCGTCCAAGTAAGATTCTGATGCGTGTAAGGAACCAAAACACCGTCCATAAGAGGGTGTCCAGAGTTTCCCACAACCCAAACGTCCTTCAAAGTCCCCATAGTCGCTCTCTGATACAACGCGCTTTTCTCCAAAACTTGATCGTCGGAGAGAGAACCAGGCCAACCGATACAAACATCACTAAAAACACCTTTGGAATCAACCACGCCCTGAACGGTTATAGAGTAACTAGTCTTCTGGTTTCGTTCTGTGTGGCGCTTGTTGAAGTAAGCGTTCATGTTGGACTTGGGTGCAATGATGGGAATGTGAGTGGTGTACATCGAGCCTCCCACGTTGGGGATTCCGGAGAGAGACTCGAATTTTTGGGTGATGGGTTTCATTTCAGCATCGTTTGGCCAGTGGAGGAACTTGGGCATCAGAACGGTTTTGATGGCGGAGCAGACCTCCAGCACGAGCTTGTGACACGTGGAGATTCCCAAGCCGAAGCGTTTGGAAACCTCGCGGAGGGGGTCGCCGGTGGCGAGGCGCCAAATGCAGACAGCCACGCGCTGCCGCACCGGGATAGCCTGGCGTAGCATGGTGTTTTTCTTGGTGACGGCGGAGTCCAGGTGCTGGCAGATCATGTCGAAGGTGGCCTTGCTCATGCGGAAGTAGCGCCGGAATTCCTCTTCAGGGAAGTCCGGTTGGTTGCACCTCTCCCACCAGTCCTTGGAGCGATCCTTCACCCACAGGCGGCGTTGTTGTTGCGAAACGGTGGATGTAGAAGAGCTCGGCGTGGCACCGTCGATGTCTGGAAGGCCACAACGAGCTCTCTTGGTTGGGGAGGAGTCGTCGAATTCGAATTGGAATTGATTAGGATCCATGAGGGTTTGTTTGTTGTCTAAGTGGATGAGGGAATTGAGGAGGTCGTTCAATGCGGTGTCGTTTAAGTCGTATTGGGGTTGTTGGAATTGTTGGTCGTTGTTTCCACGACGCTTCTTAGGGTTGTTGACATTGAGATTGGGAATGATATTAATGGAATAATTGGGATCCATATCAGGGAAGAAGAAGGAAGAAGAGGTGATTTCCATGTGAAATGAAGAAGGGTGTGAAAAGGTTGTGTGAACGCTCAAGAATTTGGGAAAGAGAAGGAGGGGGGTTCTGCCTTTTATATGGAAAAGAAGCGTAGGCGTGTTTACACTTTACAAATGGGAACGCGGTAGCTTTGAACTTTGACCCCTGACTATGACTCTTCACTCATATAGTATTATGGGTTTTGGGCCCAAGGAAAAGAAAACGTGGGGTTTTTCTTCCACGCGTTCCCAAATGAAAAACGTTTGAATTTTTTTGGAAAGTTGACACAAGTTTCGGTCAATAGTCCTACGCTAGGATCATCCTTGGGATTAGGAGCGATCAGGGATTGGGAAATCAGGTTTTTCTCCGCACAAAAATATATTTACCTTCCATAATTTTACTCTCATCACGCTATTTTATTTTTTTCCTGCGACACTTACCAATTAAGAAAAATATAAAATTGAAGGATTGATAAAAAAATATAAGCAATCAATTTTACAATAAAAATACGGTAAAAAATTATTATATATAAGTGGGGTCTTACTTATTTATTGACTTTACAGCAGTTTGAATGTTTGATTTTTAGGGTCTCGCTAAAATTGTGAAAATACTATTATTAGCTTAGATTAATGAAATCCTAAAAAAAAAACACTTAGATTATTCAGTATTAAGGAAATTAAATTAAAAACACTTCAATGTGACGTGTTTAATCATAATATTTACTTATATAATATAAGAGATATAATCATCATTAAATACTTATTTTATTAAATATTTTTTTATCTAGGTAAAAGAATATGAATGTCACTCGATCTATTAAGTCAAAATTAATCTGATTTATGTTAGGTGATTGTTATTGGGTCAAAAAAATTTATACACGATAAAAATCAAATATATATAACTTTTTTTACTAAATAAATTTTTCTTACGCATATAATTATGAACTTAATAGACCATTGTATCAACTCTTTAGATTATTTTATTAAATAATTAAGAACACTTCATATTGATATGTTTAATGTATCTCATCATCCTCGCTTACAAAGATCCTTAATAAAACTCAAAGACAAATATTAACTAATATTCTAAACATATATATTGATTCAAGAATTTAAAGTAAAAATAATTTTATCGAGAGGTCAAAAATTACGATGTCATGATTTATACAATCATGTTTGAATATTTAATGAGGAATGAGTTACCGTGAAGTTAATGTTTTATTGTTTGGATAATTTTATGATAAAACAAGTAACAAGAAGTATGTTTCCATCTCATATCTCCAAAATTGAAGAGTGAGAAAATAAGAGATATAATCATATTGACGAATGCATTTTGTCTAGCTTTGTTTTATTTATTCTTATTTTAAAACATTCAAATAATAAAATATAATAATAATTTTTATTTTTCATAATTTTAAATATAGCAAAAAATTGTTTAAAATTAATAGTATATTTAGTTATATTTGTATAAATAAACTTTAAAAAATATACGAGTTAACGCATTGGTACAAGTGATTTGAAGTATTACGTATAAAATTGAACTAGACGTATAATTTGTGAACTAGAATTTTATTTTGCGTGATTCTATTCATTTGTTTTATTTTTTTTAACGAATAAATTGGATGAATTTATTTATTTTTGGTTAAAACTTGAATGAATTCATTGTAAATAAATTGAATAGAGAGTGAAAAAATGGATTCATTTGTCATACATTTATACCGGCCATACAAGAACTTACAGGAAATTAGAAATGTCGTTGTCTTAGGAAACTTCCAGGGTTTGGTTGATATATTTCATGCGTATAATAAATGAGTTCCTACATTGTAGGAGACTCCTTTAACGGCAATGGTCTCAGCATTAATTAGCTATCGTTATAAAAATAGTATAGCATTAACTAGCTACTACTATTATAAAAAATACTCTCTGGGATCTCGGTTATAAGAAAGAAAAAAAATAAATATTTCATATTCATTAAATTTTTAATTAAAAATATACATATTTCTTAAACTATTATTCATTTAAATTAATATCAACACAAAAATTGTTCTTAATCAATAAAAAGTATTTTAGACATATTCTCATTAAATAAAACAAAAGTAATTAAAATTTATTTATATTTAAGATAAGAGACCTTTGTTATTTATATTCAAAACTTGAGGGAGCAAATGTAATATTTTTTATTCTAATTTAGAGATCACAGGTGAACCCTAACACACTGAATCATAGATTAATCTCACTTGTGATACATATTTATTACTATTTTTGTGAAATTTTGCATACAATGTAAATCAAATATGAATTCTTCCACTAAATAAATTATTTTTTCTCATATAAATGCAACTAAAATCTACTTCATTATATCAATCTTATATAATATAATATACTGAAATTAATTTTTATAATAAATGTTTTTTTACTCACATTATCTATTGAAAGACATATTAGGAAAAAAATTTATTTTCTAAATATGATTAGTATAATTAAATTACACTAACCAACTTTGTTAATTAACTTAAAACTAATTATCTTTACTTATGTTTAGGTTCGTGCAGTAATAATTAAAAATATTTTGTGATGTGTTTGATTTAGAAGAGAGAAATGGAGATGAAAATAAGAAAAAAATAATTTGAAAAAAAATAATATGTTTTGTCGTTGATTTAAGAAAAATATGTGAAAAATGAAGTAAAAATAATCGACTAAACTATTTAAAATATAATATTATCCTCAAAAGTTGCATGATACTTAAAGAAAATCAAAAGAAGACAATTCATAAGGGCAAAATAGTATATTTATTATTAGAAGACAAAAGTTATCCTAATGGAGCCGATCACATTTAACCTAAACTTTTTTACTTATCTTATGTGTCAAACCAACAATTTTTATTTTTCTCTTCTCAATCATATCTCCGTCTTTACCGAACACAATCTTAGTATTTGGTATATTGGTTATTAAAGATGCTCAATAAATAGTAAAAGAAAATTGTTCAATTACTCTAAAACTTTTAAAAAATATTCTTAAGTATTTAATGCGTGTGAAGTAAAGTGAAGTTAAATTTTATTTAGATGCTTTTATAACAGAACCAGGAAAAAAGTATGATTCCATTTCATATCTTTAAAGTTCGAGAAATGGAAATAAGAGATACAGATGAAATATATTTAATTTTGTCTAATTTTATTTTATTTATTGTCGTTTTAAATTATTCAGATAATAAAATATAATATATGAGTTTGACTTTTAACATAAATAATTGTTAATCAAATTTTAACGACTTCCCCATCAAATCCCATCATATAATATAATTTCATTTCTGTATGTTTTCTATAATTTTTTGTCAAGTCTTTTCCCCTTATGAACCAGATGTTTAAGATAAAAAAATATAATATAATTTCATTTCGGTATTCTTCATTTTCCATCATTTTAAATATAGCAAAAGGTTAATTAAAATTATCATGTTTAATTATAAATTTATAATTATGTAAATAAATTGAAAAGCGCTAGTTAACAAATTGCTACAGGTTTTCTAGGATCCGTATAAAAATGAATTGACAAGTAAATTTTAAGAGTTTAATATTTACGTATTAATAATATATAATCTAATAATAATATATAATCTAAGTAAATTTTAAGAGATTAATATTTACGTACTAATAATATATAATCTAATTTATATTATTATTCAATCATAAAAAAGTTAATAAATATCATATATATATATATAATTTTTTTTCAAATTTTAAACTCAATTAATGTTTTGCTAATCATGAATTTCTAGACTTTTAGTATATCGCCCAACCACTAACTCAAAGTATCATTCTTTATTTATTATTCTCTTTGTCTTGTTTTATGTGATACTTTTTTAATATATTCTACTATTTTATTAATAAGTTCAATTATTTATTTGGTTGCTATAATTAAAAAAATCATTTTAATCCTTATAGTACTTTAAAATATCGTCTTTTATTTGTGTATACGTAATTTTTATTTATTTTTAGTTTTCATTGTAAGGACCATAAGACATTACAATTATATATGTACAAACTAAAAGGAATTAAAATGATATTTAATTTGTATGGACTAAAAATAATTTAATATGTGTAAATACTAAAAGAGAATATTTTTAAATATAAAAATAAAAGGATTTTTAACTATATGTACAAAATGAGTAATTAAACCTTAAGTATTAATATCATGTGATACTAGGATAAATTCTTATTAAATGTGCGTTAAAAAAGTTTTGTACTTACATTGCATGTGAACAAGGGCAAAACCAATTCATTTTCTTTCCGAAAGCGAAATATAAATATTAAACTTAAATGATAAATTTTAAATTAATATATTAATTTTAACTTATATATATATATATATATATCACACTAAAAGATTTATGATAAATGACCATTTATTATATAGAATGACATTTATATAAATTAAACACATGAGAAATTTTAATTTAACGGTGAATTTTAAAATAAAATTATGATTAAAATTATTAAATAGTGTAATAATTAATATAAATTTAAGTCTTATAAAGCTTGACATTTTTAATTATATATAATTTTTAAAAAATTAAGTCTAACAATAAGTTAGCCCAATCCAGGCCATTTAGGCTATGTTTATTTTTTCGTTTAGGATGTTGCAAACTCATTCAGAGAGTAAATTAAATTTCACGATATGTATCTTAAAAAAAATTGTACAGTAAACTTTTTTTATTACAACTCAATTTTGTAGAAGTAAGAGTTAGGTTGTTTTTGCAAATTAAAAATTTGCAGACTTATGTTTAGTCTAAACTTAAATATAGACTTTAAATTTTGACCTAATCTATATATTCTGAGTTTCTCACCCTACTAGTTGCATCGTAGAGAGGGAAGTGGTAGCCAAATTTTAATTGTTTTGGCTGTCAACTGGCAATACGAAAATCTCATATGAATTACTGGGGGTTCCAACCTAATATTAATTCAGTTGTGAAAACATTTGACTTTGGCAAAACAGCTTACATCAATTGAAGTATTTATAAATGAATAAATCATATTTAACTTTCAGATCTATTTTTTTGTATACGTGTGGTTGACCATTATGCCGGGTCTAAAGCTTACTCGTCTTTTTCGTCGACACCAATTTCTAACCTAGCCCTTTGGTTGTTTGAGTATTTTAAGGTTTAGGTTAAGTTAGGGAAAATTAGGTGAAGGTTGAAAAATTAGTTATTAGTTGAAATTTGAAAAATTAGGTAGTAGAAAGTTGAAAAATCAATTTATTAAATTATAAATATTTGATAAAATTAATTGTTTAAATAATTGAAAAGTATAGAATAATAAAAAATACTAAAAATCATGATTTATTTAAAAAATTAGATAATATATTTATAATAAAAATAAAAGAAAATATAAAAAATTAAAAATTAGAAATAAACATTTTAAAAAACATTAATTTAAGTAATCTATTTTGAAACTACCTTAATTTATATGACATATTAATCATATTAATTAAACATATGAATAATTAACTAATAAAAATAATTACAACATGTTCCGTGAGTTTGGTCAGGTGAGTTTCATTGTTTTCATAATTGCAATGTTAGAGCAACTTCTACACAATTTACGGATAGTATGTCAATGGGACTGCCACATATAAGCAAGTTGCTTATACAAGCAATAATTATTGCTTGAGAATAAAATATAAGGAAAATGCAACAAAAATTGTTCACAAACAATATTTTAAATCCAAAAATATGTCACACCTTGGCCCCTCTCAAGTTCCCAACAACAACAAAAAAAGTCCCACAAAACAAGCCCAACGTCCAAGGTTTTTAGGGAACTCCCAGCATCCCAAGCCATGCACTCGGGCATAACACAAAGCAATCAATATAATATCCAAAGAGAGACAAGAAAAGAAAAAGTCAAGGAAGGATGAGTTTAAATTTTATTTATTGAAATAAATATTTATTTTAATAAAATAAACAGTTTTTTTAAGTGTGTTTGTCTATTTTTTTTATTTTAAAAATTAATAATTTGTTTGCTTATTTTAAGAAATAAATCTTATCTATTTCTTAAAAAATACTTATATAATTTTTTTAAGTTTCAAAAAATTCATCTATTTTTTATTATATAAGTGCTTATATTATAAATATTTAAAATTTAATAAATTATTTTTATTTAGATATATATGTCAATAAATGCTTACATAATTTTAAAGTGTTTGAATGCATTTGTACATCAACACTTATAATATATTAGCTTAGTTTAAAAATTTTAAAAAAATCATGATTGAAAAAAATTAAAAAAATTCGAAAACTATTTAATAATTAATATTGTTTTATTCGTATGAATGAATTCAAATAATAGCAAAATTGTATAAACTCAAATATATTGTTGAACCCACAATTAATTTTATAATCAGTTTTATAATCAATCCAAAGAATGAAATTTATGGAAATACTTCTTGATTCACTGGGAAACCAAGGATCCTGGTCAATGGTTAAAAAAAATATACATACTGCAACTGTATTAAGAAAAACTGAAAATCAATATTTTTGCAAAATGTGAATGCCCTGTACCAAATTAGTGGCCAGTGTTTACTGTTTATTCTGAAATTTGAGGAGCACCAGAAGCTGGTAAGGGTGCTGCGTCCACTCATTATTACTCATTCGGGGTTTCCAAATTAGATGAGTTATTGCTCTTGCTCTGCCATGGCCTCCCTTCTCAAAGCACCTTCCTTTATCTCTCCTCTTAACCAAAAGGTGATTTTGCAACAATCTCTTGTCACTTTAATTTTGGGCTTTTCTGTTTTGCTTACAAGATGCCAAATTGGGTGTTCAATAATAATCACCAGGGATTTTAATTTGTGTTTCTACTGTGGGGGGTTAGGATTGGTGACTTTGGTGGATGTGTTTGCCAAAGTAGGAAGTTGGTGGGGTTGTCTTTTAAATTTTCATGGTGCTTTATTGCATGGTGCAAAATCCATGCATTTCTAATGCATGAGCTACTCATGTTGTTGGGATGTTTTAATAACTTACTAGGAGTGTAGAAATGTTCAGGAAATAAGTTACTGTGTTATCACTTGTTTCTGATACTGCCCTTCTCTCCCTTACCCTTGATGGTTTGATATGTTTTGTACCACTTGTCCTCTGTGTCGTTGGTGGTAAACATGGCCATTGTCCATCAGTGGTATCCACTGAAGGGCTAGGAGGGAGGAAAGTGAATTTTCTTGGGTATTTGGTGCCTTTTCAGATGGTGTATAAATCATCACTGATTGGGATTTTGGTACCATCTGACTCCTTGCCTCTGATTGTTTTGACATGTTTCTGTCTCCAGTGTTTTTATTTATTTATTTTTTTTTTTTTGTGTTGGCAGTAAACATAGCTGTTTTCGTCTTTTTGATTTGAATAACTTGATTTGATACAATTTGGCAAGCTCACAATTTGTATCATGTGATAAATCACAAATGCCTTTGAATCTTATGATACATGGATGAATAGCTATGATTCCACATCACACAATTTAGCAATTAGCAATTCACTATTTTTTATTTTTAACTTTTCTTTCACCATTTCTTACCAAGGAAATGGAAAGTTAGATGTGCTAAAATTATTAAATGAAAAGGAAGCAAAGGAGCAATTCTGATATACTTGGCTATTCATATGCTCTATTTTATGTTCTTCTGAACAAGGTTTCACATAATCATTCAATCATTCTATACACTATATTTGATTGTTTTATAGCTTTGCTCCTGATCTTTTGAAATAGAGGCTATATCCATTCAATTACGGCAAGATTTTGTTTCATGATATTTATGGCATTTTCTTGTTTAAAATTATTACACCAAGCGTCATATATCATTTATATGATATATTTTGACTTTTTTTTTTTTTTTTTTTTTTTTTTTTTTTTTTTTTTTTTTTTTTTTTTTTTTTTTTTTTTTTTTTTTTTTTTTTTTTTTTTTTTTTTTTTTTTTTTTATCGTGTCTTTGAATCTTGCAACTGTTATAATTTATTGCTATTCATGATTCAAAAATTAGCTTGGTGATTCATAATTTGAATTGCCATTCTAGGACTTTGATGGTAAACACAATTGTCTCATAAGGAAAAAAAGCATATGTTGATATTTCTCAATCATATTGGGGAAAAAGAGGATTGATTAATGGATTTTGAAAGCATGTAACTTCAATTATTTCAAACTGAATTTCCGCAATTTCTGAGCAGCGAGCCTTGTTAATTGACACTTCACCTCAACCCTTTTTTGTTGCAGTTGAATTATATCAGCTTTTCTCCCATAAACCTGCAATCCAAATTTTACCATGCTGGTATCAGAAATGAGAGATGGAACATTCCTAGCATGACAATAAAAGCTCAGGCAGCTGTTGAAGGGGATGTACTACTTGACAAAGAATCAGTCTCTGTCAATGAAGAAAGTGGTATGTAGTTGGTTATTGTCCATTGTCTGCTTTATTCATGTGTTTCATAGTTGCTTTTGATCCATTTTTTTTTATTTTTATTTTGATGTTGCTGGTATTTTTCAGATTACGGGGTCGTTTGTATGCACCATGTTGGAATTTTGTGTGAAAACCTAGAAAGATCACTTGACTTTTATCAAAACGTTCTAGGTATGGCTGCTTGTCAAACTAATATTTTCTGCGTACATCGTGTTTAGTGTTTACAATGAAGCAAGTATATGAATAACTAAATTGAATGGAATTTAGGCCTCAAGATAAATGAAGCAAGGCCACATAATAAGCTTCCATACAGGGGTGCTTGGTTGTGGGTAGGCTCTGAGATGATTCATTTGATGGAGCTTCCAAACCCTGACCCTTTAACTGGACGACCTCAACACGGTGGTCGAGATCGTCACACGTGTATTGCGATTCGTGATGTTTCCAAGCTGAAAACAATCTTTGATAAAGCTGGTACAACTTCTTTCCTTCTTTAAACAACATAACTTGTGGTTCACCATGATTTACAGCATTTTAAATGACATATGCTCTAGGATCTATTTTATGTTACTTTCTCTGTGGTCTTCTACTTTTTAGGTATCGCTTACACACTTAGTCATTCTGGAAGACCAGCAATCTTTACACGTGATCCCGATGCAAATGCTCTAGAGTTTACACAAGTAGATGATTGATATCTACGGATGTTACCTGCTAGGCCACACCCCTTCAGTGCTATAAGTCACCAGAAGGTAGAAATAAATGTACGAATGATTATATGTATGTCAAGGCTGAAGGAATTGTAACTAGTACACCATAGTAAAGTAGTCTGCTACTCTGCTATGCAGTGGCACTAGCAGCAATAGAATACTGGCTCATTTTATATATAGCACATTTGTAAGGATAAACGGAACGTGAATACTGAGAATAAGATTGAAAGAAATTAGATTATGGGAAGTGATCTTTTCAGTCAAAGTGCTAGAGGCTCCACGAAGGGAAACATACAAGTACGGCGTAAAATTGAAGATATTCAGAAGCCAAGAGTTTCATTGTTTGAACGAATGGGATATCGTGTACAATTATTTTTATCTTACTTTTTCCTTTATACACAAGTAATTAGTAATTTAGTATGTTCTATCTGTTCTGATCTCACAAGTGTAAATAACTTAACTAACACACGAGTAACATCATTACATCATAAAGCCTTTAATTTCATTATGAATTACAAAATACCTCCAATGACATTAATTAACTTCAGAACAACTAATGATGTCTAATTCAGTTAGTTAAATAAGATGTAAATTATTGTAAATTCTCATGTACTTGTTTTCGATTTGTAGGATCAAAAATGAAAAAATTAACTTTGGCACATAAAGCAAATAAAATGTCCATTATGTTATGATCGTTAGATTTATAACGTGTCAATACTAATGGAACAATGTTACGATATACATGATTAGTATTTCATCCGCAATAAACTTTCATTTTTGTCGAACAAGTTCGTAAGAAAAGTCTGCACGTCGGCACGTTGCTAACATTTCTCTTTGGGCTAAATACAATGGCTAAAGAAAGTTTATATACAACCTTAAATGAAAAAAAAAAATTACCAGTACGCGCTGCTAAATTCTCGAAGAGTTATACTTTTCATACAACAATTTCTTACTATACTTTCTACAATATTTTTTTTCTCTATCTGTCTCCATCCCAGCACCTATCTTACAAACCTTTTGTACAATTCAAATTGTGACTGCTTTGCAAGTAAAAGTGGGTTGTGATGAGCAGTAACTAGTAAGATATTTACTGCTTACTAATCAAAAGGTCACTCCAGACTTCCACTCCTGAATGGCTGAACGTAAAGTATGGTTTGGAGTCAACACAGAATGCTGAAGTTTAACCTTTGTCATGGGTGACACATTGTGTTTGCTGAGCCATGCTTTGATTGCTATGTACTCATAAGTGAACCCATCCGTAGCAATATATGGATCATCCATGATTTCCTGCAGTACTCACAAATCAACCAAGAATGAACAAATAACCGAAAATGATATGCATCACAAAGATATCACACAATAATCAAATGTTCATCAGATAAGTGCAGGTTTATACCTGAAGGATTGGACAATAATACTGGCTTGGCACACTTAGACTATTTATTCCCATCCTTGTACTAGCATTTGCCGCATCAGAAAATCTCTCAAGCACCGGAAGAACTTCAGTATCAATTTCTGGTCTATCTCTGCATCTAAGTGCAGTGCATTTAAGGGATACTTGAGCCAATTCCACTGTCTCTTCCAGTGGCCAATCTCCAGCTGATGGATCTAAAATATTACGGAAGAAGCCATTTGTAATGGCATCTTCAAAGGTCACAATGAGTCCACGTGCATGGCGACCAGTTATCAATTGGAGAGTTATGACTCCAAAAGCATATACATCTGATTTTGGTCTGACAGTTCCAGTTCTCTGATACTCTGGGTCCATGTAATGCAGAGTACCGGCAAGAATTGATTCTCTGTACTCTGTGACATTGTCAGGCACTACTTCTACAAGGAGTTTAGCCAGCCCAACATCAGCAATTTTGCTCACATAATTTCTGTCTACAAGACATCGCCAGGTTTTATATCTCGATGGACAATAGGCTCTGGCTTTGAATTATGCAAGAATGAGAGCCCACAAGCCATTTCAAAAACTATACGAAATCGAAAAAACCAAGGAAGTGGTGTTTTTCCATTTTTTTTTTTAGAATCTAGTCTTCTAGACTTCCATTTTCCATGTATTCATAAACAAGACAACCACTCTCAGGACTGGCTCCAAGTAACAATACCATATTAGGATGATGTAGTTGACTAAGAATCTCAACCTGCAACAAATGGGAGACAACAGAACCTCAGAAAGGAATGCTTTTTCATGTTATTGCAGCTTTCAAATATTGAATTGAATTCATTTAATATATTTAAAAGGCACCTATCATCAGGAGGCATTGGAAAATGAGATGCAAGGGAGTAAAGTTTGAAAATTCAATAGACTTTTAAATCAGCAAATTTCATGAGAACTATTGTGGCACACAAAGAACGAACAAAGAGTAAATCCTAAGGAAGCTTTATCTGTCAAGGATTAGGTTATTAGTAATTTTTTATCAGTCTGCTTTTCCTGTAGTAGAGGTAGTGGGATAGCCAATTTTAAAATTTTCCAAGGCACTTGGATACTTGAGCTTACATTTGTAAGTTTTATAAATCAGTTCATGCTTTAGATTCTTAGATCATTTAAAATATGATATGAAGAACCACACTAGAAGGACACAACAAAGAGTTAGTCTCAGAATCTCACTCTCATATAAACAATTTCAAAGGGAAGAAAATTCAAGCACAAGAAGGACCTCTTTTAGAAACTCCTCCTTCTTGTTGATTGCGTCCTGATGCAGAACCTTTACAGCTACTGGTGTGTGATCAAGATTACACTTGTAAACTTTCCCATATCCTCCTTCACCAATTATCAAGTCCTCAGCAAAAAAGTTCGTTGCTAGCTTGATTTCATCCATGGTGTACTTTCTGTATCTCCTGTCATTTGGGAGCAATATATCCACAATTCTCTGTTTTTCTATTGATTCTTTAAGGACATCAAGTTCAGCCATCTGTCTTTCATATGACTCTTTGGAAAACTTATCTTTGGCCTCCTCAAGCTCCTTCATGACTTTTAAATACTTTGTTTTCTCTTCAGCAGCAAACTTTCTCAAAATCTCCTCTCTTTTTAGGGAAGCATTGACTATTTTAGTTTCTTCAAGAGATTCAGAAGAAAGTAAAAGGACCTGCAAGTAAAAAGGGCTAACTCGTAAAGACATAAATTTCTCTGGTTGGAGCATAATTACTGTGAAGTGCCAAACTCTAAACTAAAGATTTAATTCAAGTCCAATTTTAGCAACTGTGCCACAATGAAGCAGACATGGCTGTGACTTTTAAAAAACTAAATTTGAATTAAAAAATTGTTGAAATTAAAGAGTGCATAAGCTATATGTTTGAATATAATTGAAACCAATTATTTTTTTTTTTGATTTATTTATTGAATTTGAGTTTTGTTGACTTCAAGGCTCTTGATCAGGTTTTAGTCATCCACAGTTTTATGTTTAAAAGTAATTGATAAGCAGCATTATTGCTCTCAGGGAAAATCATTTGCCTTTTATTTTAACAAATAATTTGAGTTGATACCTTTCATAGGCATTGGCTTATGCATTGAGAACGGGGGGGGAGGGAGGGGGATAAAAGAAAGTAGCTTAGCTGAATTAGAGACCCAGACATGTATTTCCTTTTACAAACAAAAGAGAATTCAAATATTATCCAACTCTCACCTCGTTTTGAGCTTGAACCATCTCACCACAGACCTGTTTATACATGGTGATAGTATTTTGCAACTCCAGCTGCAGCCGTTCCACTTCTTCTTGCATGACTAACTGCATAAGACATATAAGTACAGATCATATGAACACCACAGCCATGTTGGAGAATAAAAAGAGTACAGAGTACCGCTTTCACAAGAAGTTATTCATATGTGACCCCCCCCCCCCCCCCCCCCCCCCCCCCCCCCCCCCCCCCCGCGCCGCCAAAAAAAAAAAAAAAATTCCTTTTGAAGAAAGTTACCTGTTCACGTTGTGCAGAAGCAATGGAATCAAATGAGTGGAGGCTGATAGTTTCAATATCATCTCCGCAGTTTTCTGGATTTTCTTCTTCATTTTTGGGAGAATTTTCAAAAGAATCCCTACGACTAGATGATTGAAGACCAATGTAACTATGCTCTGATATTGATAAAAACCGGAAATTCCTTAGAATTTTAGGCTCAGTTGAGGATGAACTAATTCCAGACATTTCTCTGCCAATGCCAGCACCATTGTCCGCTTTGTTTACTTTAGTGGACATGAAGTACCTTGGGCTAGTCTCTGTTGGAGGGAAAATAAAAAAAATCAGCAATTATACAACTTCTTCCATAAAGATTTAATTCAAAACCCCTAATTCTATGAAAGCATCATCCAAAACCAATATAAGATGGTCACACAATCAGGGTGTAGGTGCAGACATCAAAATCCTGAAATGCAAGATCTTCAATCATACCACGAGAACGGGAAGATGAAAAATCAGCCAACTTAGATATAATTCTATCTCTAGCTACAATATATACATCACAACTGTCAGGAGCACATCTTAGAATGGTAGTTGGTATCCCAGGTCCTTTTAGCTTCCTGGAAGAAGAAAAATGGAATTTAGAAGCCAATAACTAGTATAGAAGCATTATTGTAACTTACTTTATGATCATTCTCTCTTAGATGAACTGTTTGTAAAAAAAAAAAACTGAAAATTAATTTCGTTGTACTTCCAGTGATAGTTTTCGGTTGAGGTGACAGGTTTAACATGCAAGTGCCAAACTCCTAATTGGAAAAATCTAATTAGATAAAAGATGCCTACAGAAAGTTAACATCAAGTTGATCTATTATATAAAAGCTTAAAACCATTTATAATTTCCACTACAGTAAATTATACTATGTAGTATTATAATTATGGAACTTCGTTGATAATAGACATAATCCAATATTGAAAGATTATTTCACATTGACTAATATATCAGCAAAACAGAAAAATCACAATGTTTGATTTAACCTTTAAGGCTTTGAAAATTTAGCAACACATACCTTGTTATAAAATTTGAGTTGTCAGAACCCAGCACTAATATTTGGACCCCGGATTCCGAAATAAAGCTAAGAAGTGCTTCTGCAGCATTGTCATCTTCTAGCAGTATGGTTTCCAACTACAAAATTTTCACATTAACCTTCCCTTAAAACCTTTTCAATCTCAAGTTGAAACTAGCACAGACCAGGAAACCAAGTTATGACGCACGGATGCTCCAAAATTGACAGCATGCATATTCATATCCAATACCAATACTTGTAAGATACTACTACATTTGTATTTTCAACATATCTCCTCCTCCTTTTTTACATTCATTGTCCTCACAATAGGATACTGATTTAAGTCCAGTTTCATCAGTTGGATTTTTCTAAACATATTCTCACTCTTGCAATCTTGCCTAAGAGAGTCAGATATCTGAGACTTTTTTTACATTACAGTAGTCGTTTCTTAGGGTGTGTTTGAAAGAGCTTATTTACAACCTATTTGTACTTATCTCATGACATAAGCATTTGTGTAATTGTTTGGGAGAACTTATGAAAATAGTTGGTTATATATCCATAAGCAGTTTTCAGTTTATTTCTGTAAGTTCTCCAAGATAGCTTACGAAAACGGAGGAGAGCGTTTTTTTAAAAATAAAGTGCATAAATTGATTTTAGCATACTAGAGAAGCTCGATTCACTTTACCTTCTTTTTTTTTTATTTTCTTTCTCGTAGAAGTATTTACGAGAGAAGTTTACTTAAACAGAACCTACAACTTCTTCAATTTATAATTAATTAGTTGTTTATCTAAACGGATCCTTGATTTCTTGAGAAAATGTGTACTTGCATATGCTAAAAAATAATCACCGTGTTTGAATAGCAGAGTTTCTTGAAAGGAACAAAGATTTGTTCAGACTTTAGTTTCACATCCTGAACATAAGCTGCAAACACATCGGCATCTGCTTCGGAAATGGGAAGATATACTCCAGCTGCAAAAACAACAACAACAACGCATTTCAGTTAGTTAGCTTCTTATCAATCATATAGCGTTAGCTTTTATCTTCTTTTTTTTTTTTTTTTTTTTTTTTTTTTTTTTTTTTTTTTTTTTTTTTTTTTTTTTTTTTTTTTTTTGGTTTTTCTGCAAAAATAAAATGAGAGGGACGTGACGTACTTGGTGTTGCAATGGAAGTGATTGGAGGGATGACGTGAAGTAAGATGAACCTATCGGCTTGAGGGACCAGATGGTCTACCGCCCACTGCACGGCTCGCCGGCTACCCTTGGCACCGCCGCTCACGGCAACCGCAACCGATCTCGGCGACGGTGTCGCCATATATATTTCTGTTGGTCAACGAGAGTTTGAATTGCTCTTCAACTACCACAGCAACCGTTGAATTTGCAGTTCTCTGTTTACGATCATTGCTCAGACTGTTCGCAATTCTTGTGCTTAGAAAATTCGTTTTAATTGGAGTTTAAGGATAAATTGTTTTTCTTTTTCCTGGATATGGAGATAAACTGTTAGTCTGTTATAACATATGAAAAATAATAAATTTAAAATGTATTTATAAATTATTGAGCAGTGCTATTTAGCAAGAAAAATTCTTGCACGACTCACAACATCTACGGTGCTAATTTGTTTCAAAACAAATTTTGGTCAAAATAATTTTAAAAATAAAAGAATTTCACAGAAATCATCGTTTGTGCGTTTTTTATTTATGAAAATTGATTTCATAACTTCTGGCATTTTCCTAAATTACTTTATAACAATATAATGAAAAGAAAAGAAAGGTTATGCAATGTAAAGGAATTTAGAGAAAAGAGAGAGAGAAAAAAGAGAAGAAATAAGAGATTTGTATTAAGGAATTCAACCCAACTAAAGCAATTTTACGTTATAGTTATGTAATTGTCAACTAACCTGAGTTAGTTAGTAACAATTGTAACCCAGCTATCCTAACTAACAACAATCTAACTACTAATTGAGGGGTTGACAGAAATCTTTTCAACCATTCTGAGCTTGGATTTATTAGCAGTGAAGTTGGAGGGTATGAGAGCTTTAGTGAGGATGTCTGTCCTTTGATCAGCAGCAGGGACATGAACCACTTAAACATGTTTTCTAATAACCTTCTCTCGAACAAAAAACAAGTCCAGATTTATGTGTTTGGTTCTCGAGTGCATAATAAGATTGTGAGCTAAGGCAACTGTGCTCATGTTACTTCAATTGTGGCCAGGACTATAATATTCAGCTTCAGTACTCGACCTAGCCATTATTGATTGCTTTTTGACCACCAAGAGACCAAATTGGGCCCTAGGAAAATTGTTGCACCTGAGGTGGATCTTATATCATCAGGATTTGATGCCCAATCAACATTACAATAGGCATGAACAAAATGGTAAAAGACAGAGAAATTAGGTTGCATAGCTAATCCATAATTGATAGTCTCCGAGATACCTAAGTATCTTTTTTCACAACTATCCAATGTTGTTCAATAGGTTTATTCATAAACTGACAAACTTTGTTGACAGAAAAACTTATTTCTGGCCTTGTTATTGTAGCATACTGAAGAACACCCACAACTGATCTATAAAGAGAGGGGTCTAAAAAGGATTCATACCCTGTTTGAGTTAGTTTGTAGCCACCAACCATAGAAGAGACAAATTAGCCTCATCCATAGTAGTCTTTGCCAATAAATATCTAATGTATTTGGACTGAGTGAGTAGAAGAGATCCATCAGGTTGAGAGCTGACTTCAATTCCTAGAAAATAGTCAAGATCATCCAAATCTTTGAGTGAAAACTCAGAATTGAGTTTAGAAACCAGAGATTTAATAAAGGTGTGATTATTGCCCGTGGCAATAATATCATTTACATAGACCAGCATGTAAACCACAATTTTGTAATGTCTGAATACATAAATAAAGAAGGATCACACTTGCTAGATTTGAAATTGTAAGTAAAAAGAGTATTTATGAGTTTCTCAAACCAAGCCCTATGAGCTTGTTTTAGGCCATAAATAGCTTTTTTAGTTTGCAAACTAGATGTTTGTTGGAGTCCTCAAATCCAGGAGGTTAAGTCATGTTGATTTCCTCTTCAAGCATTCCATTTAGAAAAGCATTGTTGACATCTAGTTGCTGAAGTTTCCATTGTTAGTAACGACAAAAGTAAAAAGAATTTTGGTTGTAACTGGTTTGATTACAGGGGAGAAGCTCGCATTGTAATCATAACCCAGTCTTTGATGAAAGCCTTTGGCAACAAGCCTAGTTTTATATTTGCTGATTGTACCATAAGGGTTTTCCTTGACCCTAAAGACACATTTGCAAGCAATTGGAGACTTTGAGGAAGGGAGATCAACACGTGTCCAAGTGTTGTTATGAAGAAGAGCATCATATTCTACCTTCAAAGCTACATGCCAAGTAGGATTAGATAGAGCTGACTTAGTGGACTTAGGTTCAGCATGAGTGAGAAACAAAGTTGGTTGCGTCCTTGGTTTTATAATGCCAACTTTTGCCCTTGTATAGATTGGATGTGTATTATCAGGTCTGACCAGTAAAGGATGGGATTCTGTAGTGGAGTGCACTAAAGTAGGAGGTGCTGGAGTAGATATCACAGGATTAGAAGATACCACTGGTTGAGGAGAAGGTAAGTGATCAGTAGATGCTGGTAGAGAAGTAGTTGTTATTGGTTCAGGACTAACTGAAGAAGATGGAACTTTCTTTGTGGAATTAGTCCCTAAAGTAGATGAAACTTCATGTGTGGCATTATTTCCTATAGACTGATACATAGCAGGAACCACAAGATCCAAAACAGAAGGCAGAACAGATAAAGTATTATTTAATGCTTATGTTGAAGAAGTAACTGGCTCAACAAATAGTTGAGGATAAGGAAACTTAGCCTCATTGAATATAAAATCTTTAGAAATGTAGATTCTGCCATCAGGTGAGAGACACTTGTGGCCTTTATGAGATGAGGAATATCCTAGGAGGACACATTCATGAGATCTAGGTTGAAACTTATGTTGGTTATAGCGTATGAGTAAAGGAAAACAAGAACTTCTAAAAACTTTGAGAAACTTGTAGTCTAGTTGCTTGTCAAAAAGCTTTTGATAAGGAACTTCATTCTGAATGGCAGATGAAGGAAACCTGTTGATCAAGTAAACACTTGAAACAACAACATGATCCTAATATTCTAAAGGTAAACTAGCTTGAGAAAGCATAGTTAGAGCCATTTCAACTATATGTATGTGCTTTCTTTTTCCACAACTCTATTTTGGTGATGAGTACATGGACATATTAGTCTATGAATAACACCAAGATTAGCAAGAAATTTTTGTAAAAGGTCTGTATTCACCCCCTAATCAAATTGTACTAATTTAATAGGCAAATTAAATTGTGTTTTAACCATAGTATGAAACTGTTTAAAATCAAAGAAAGTTTCTAACAGATACATTTAAGTAAATCTGGAATGAACACCTACAAATGTGACAGTATTAAAACCAGAATGAGAAGTAAAGGGTGTAGGGCCCCAAAGATTAGTATAAACTAACTCAAAATGGTTTAGAGTAAACAATAAGAAAAGGAGAAGAAGGTAATCTGTGCGACTTACCGACACCACAAGATGAACACAAATCTGAACTTGTTTTTATTAATAAGTGGACTATTACACAATTTGAGTACAAGTTTCAGAAGTTCAGAACTTGGGTGAACAAGTCTAGAATGACAAATGGCATATGAATCTTTACAAGTAGAAGCAATATTTACAAATGAAACATATATAATTCTGCCTATTTACAAAGGAAGAACTAGATTGCACATAATCACTTGACGAAGAAGATTGTCTCGAAGACTGAATAAGGTCAGGAAAATGGTATATAGCCCATCACGACCCACTAGTCCATGAAGGAGAACTTCTTTAGAAACCTGAGATTTAAGCACACAATAAGAGGGATGAAATTCAAAGAAAACTAAGTTATCTTTGCATAATTGACTGACACTAAAAAATTTTCTGATAAAAGGCACAAATAAAGGGAGAATGAAAAGAGGAAACACCTGAGGCATTAATGTTCAAGCCCTGAACATTGCCTATGATGATTTGATATGGATCTTCAAAGGAGGTAGCCTTCTGAACACATTAGTCACATGGTGAGAAGCACCAGAATCAGGACACGAATTTGCAGACTGCACTGGTTGAACACTAGCAACATAGGCCTGTGGAATGGTGATGATGAAGTAGGGTTCGTGGGTTGAGACTGATATTGAGGTGGAGGATAAAAATACTGAGGTGGCGTGTATTGAGGTGGATAAGGGAAAAAAGATAGGGATTAAAGGGATTAAAATGTGGTGGTGGTGGTGGGTAGGTACTGTTTGGGATTTGATTAAAGGATGATGAAGTGGCAGAAGACCAATCTGAGGTTTGGGTAGGTGTCTGGGTAGATGTTTGATTATAAGGTTGTGAAGGCCAAGTTGATGTCTAATTATTGGTGTAATTCATAGGTTGTGAAGCAACATAGTTTTCATCATACCTATGATAGCAAAAAGATGCTTCATGACCAAATTTATGGTAAACTTGACACTAAACATCTGCAAATTTGTCATGACCGCCACGATGACCGCGACCTCCACCATGGTCGCCACAATAGAAACTCTGACCACCACCTCTGCCGAAATTGTTGTAATTGTTAGTAGCATCATTAAAAACTTTAGTTAGATGCGCATGAGTATCAGAATTAACTCCAGCACTGATCTGAGATTGAAAATTTGGGGTAGAATCATCGTTAGATTCAATGAGTTTGTCAAGTTGCGATTCATGAGCAAGAATAAGTGATTCGATATCGTTCATAGACATAGGCTTAGATTTGTTGTTGATATAAGATACTGTGGTCTCATATTCCGTCGATAATCATTCAAGAATGATATCCACTTGCTCACTTTGCGAAACAGAATCACCAATAAAAATAAGCGCATCAACCAACGTTTGAACATAAAGGAGATAATCAGTGATTTTCCGATTGTCAAGAGAGAGATTTCGAATCTTCGTTCGAAGTTGATGTTTCCTTGCGCGAGCAATCGAATGGAAATGTGAGTGAAGTTTCTCCCAGAGATGCCACAAAGTAGTGCATCCTACAATACGAGGAAGAACAGATCCAGAGATTGTCAATTGTAACCAGGAAATAAGAAGTTGATTTTGCTTCTCCCAGCTGAGATACTCCAACGACACAATGCCTACATCACGATCGACGATAGTTGCAAATCACGACGGAATGATCGGAGCAACAAGAAAATGAGATAAACCATGACCATTAACAACTGGTTGCACTTGAATGCACCTTAGAAGATAATTGGAAGTCGTAAGCTTCTTGGAGATGGAGTGGGAGAACGAAGCCGAAGAAGAAGATACCACTATAGGTTGTGGAGGAGGAGGAGGAGGTGGCGAACCACCAGTAGAGTTATGTAACGTGGAAGCCATGAAAATTAGCTTAGGATCTACCTAGCTAGCTCTATATTCCATAAAGGAATTTAGAGAGAAGAGAGAAGGAATAAGATATTTGTATTAAGGAATTCAACCCAACTGAAAACAATTACAACTCTTTTTATATAACAGTTATAATAGTTACAGTTATGTAACTCTCAGCTAACCTAAGTTAGTTAGTGACAATTGTAACACAGTTGTCATAACTAACAACTAACTAACAACAGTTTACTAACTAGTTAGACTTATTGACTTAGTTAAAAAGAGAATACATTGTCAATCAAGTAAGTATACTCCAATATATTAACAATACAAAAAGTTTATAAATTCATTCAATTATAAATCATCATATATATATATAATATAAATTTATTAATTTTTAAAATAATTATCTTAAAGTAATTTAAATAATTATTTGTGATTGAATGATAATATAATACATGAACATTAAACTCATATTGAAAATGTATAAATATAAACATTTAAAACTTTTAATTTAGAAAAACATAAAAAAGTAGATTAATTGAAAAGTTATTTTGATGAAGACAAGCAGGTCGTTATTTAATTTTGATTGAAAAAAGTATTCACTAACATCTTTAACACATATATAGTGTGCTAGTTAA
>PYAF01002932.1:408631-446786 GCA_007407185.1 Glycine tomentella | reverse complement strand
AACTGATAGCTTAAAAACCATCTTATTAAATTATAAATGTTTGGTAAAATTAATTATTGAAACAGTTAAAAAGTGTAAAATGATAAAAAAATAATAAAATCATAATTTATTTAAAAAGGGTAACTAAAAATTAGATAAATATATTGAGAATAAAAATAAAATAAAAATATAAAAAGTTAGAAGTTAACATTTTATAAAATGTTAATGTGGCGTTTCAAAAAACATTAAAAGCTACTAAAAAAACTTGTTTATTGAATAATTAAACAAATTTTTCATTTAGTAAAAAAAGTTAGAAACTAATTGAAATGTCTTGTCGAATATAATCTAAATATAATGTAGTGTACATTTTTTTATAGTTACTCAAATAATGTGTGATGTCACATTATTTAGGAATTTAACATTTTAATAAATTGAAAATATTGTATGTTATCAAATTTATTAAATAATACTTAATGAGTGTAAGCGGTTGACAACACAAGTTGAACTTGTGAGGAAGAATCAAACACATTCTTAAATAGAGGTGATAATTTTTTAAGTGTGATCAACTCTCATATCAAGAATTAGTCTTATGATCAATCAAAATAAATAAACTTATAAAAATATTTTAGAATCTCATGTATCGGATTGGAAAGCTAAATGATCTATAGTAGTTTTTTTATTTTTTATAAATAAGTCAATATATCATTAAATGCCAGAATAAGTTTTTTTGTACTAGTATTACACATATATTTTTTTTTATAAAGAGTCTAGCCAACAATTACATTCAGCATTTATAGAAAGCAAGTTTTTATATATATATATATATATATATATATATATATATAATTTGAAAAACAAGAAAAAATAAAAACAAGATGATATATTCTTTATGACATATTAACTAAAAATTAAAATTAGAATTGGATCACCATCAAAATCCTATATTTTGGCATAGACAAATACATTGAGTTTATGTATGTATAGGGATGTGTCAAGTGTTTGAAGAAAAAAGGGAGGTGTATCAAGTGAGAATATTTTTTATTGTTAAGAAATGAAAACTATAAATATAAATTATTAAATTATATTTGAATGGTGGAGATTAAAAAGTTAGTTAATACTCACATGACACCTAACAAATTATGTGTATTTTTTTTTTTAATTTTGACCATTTAAAATGTATGATTTGCCTTTAAAAAATGTATGCTTGTCTTGGAAGCTATTAGAGATTTCCCATTTTATATATGGCCGATGGTATTTCATATGAAAGAAAAATAACTTAAATAGTTATTTTCTTTAATATACAGAATGTTGATAAATTTATTCTTGAAAGATGAAAATTCAAATTTTAGTTATTGAAAGTGAAAAAAGTGCGACAAATTCATTTATCCATTAACTTCTATTCATAATCGTTAATGAAAGAGCCTACGTGACACAAATGGATAAAAATGTCACAAAAATGATTGAACCAAAATGTCAATCAGTTTTTATTAGACCAAAATGTCATTAAGTTTTTATTTGACTAATTTGTCATACTCAGAATTTTGTTTTATTTAAGAGTAAAATATAATTTAATATTCATTTTTTCCTTTTTTTTATATCTGTAAGCATATAACATTACAATAAACACTTAAAATAGAGAAGCAAACATAAGTTAAAACAAACATAATAATAAACATAATATTGATTAATAAACATAATCTATCTGTTGCTCTATTGTGATAACATTAGGTAGTGACAAAAACAAATTGGGTCTCAATTTTTGTAAGAATTAACTTAATGACTGTGTATTTTTGTTTGAATCTCATATTTTGGGTAAAGTATTGTTACATTAGATATTTTGGAGCAATAGACAGATTATGCTTACTAATCAATATTATGTTTATTATTATGTTTGTTCTAACTTATGTTTGCTTCCTTATTTTTTAAGTGCTTATTGTAATGTTAAGCTTGCAACTATAAAAAATGAAAAAAAAATGAAGATTAAATTATATTTTACTTTTAAATGAAACGAAATTTTGAGTTTGACAAATTAATCTAATGAAAACTTATTGATATTTTGGTCCAATGAAAACTTACTCACATTTTGATTCAATCTATTCGGTAGTTATGTTGATAATCATTTTTGTGACATTTTCATTCCCCGTGCCACGTAAACTCTTTCATTAATGGTAACGAACAAAAGTTGACGAATGAATGAATTTGTCGCACTTTTTCCACTTTCGAGGACTAAAATTTGAATTTTGATCTTTCGGAGACGAATTTGTCAGCACTCTATATATTCAGGGACGAAAATAGTTATTTACCCTTAAAGTAATATAATCTTTCCTTAGCTTCAAATTTTTCTTGAAGGAATATTGAATATCTCACTATTTGTAGCCTACCTTTTGATAACCATTGTAACATGGATATTTAGTTTTTCGATGGAATCCAGAGATATTTACAAACTTTGATCTTTTGAACATATTATGTGACTAATCATCAATTCAGGACTTAATCATATTTAAAGTTCATCACTCTTCCTCAATAATATATTTGGGAGGGATTAAACCATATCATTTTTCATAGATGTTATATAACTTCATAGTGGACCGGTAAATTCTTGGGCTGAATTGCAACGTAGACATATTACCAACAAATTTACAATCCGTCCCCACTAATTACTCGGACATCGACCCAAGAACAAGAACAATACATTTCAGTTAATTTATGAATTGAGTTACACACTTTAGGCTCAAACCTATCTTACTCCATGTTAATTTGTGTATTGCATTTTGTGGCCCTATCTTAAGTTATCCAAGCTTATGCTATTGAAGTTTATTTGCAAAATTGCCCGTTCTAGAAGATGGTAAGCATTTAGGCGAAGATTTATATAATTATTTCACTATTGGCCAATTGTGGAGACTGGGGCCTGGTGGGTTAAGTTGACCATGTGTATAATTTCTGACATGTGGTTAACATTACAAGCCTTTACGCGCTGATGGAAGCTTATTGATAAATAAAGGTTGAGGATATCAATGCTAATTTTACGTGGCCATCCTTATCAAGTAATTTTTAATAAGGAAGGAATAAAGAAGGGGACCAATAGCTATCTAGTGAAAACATAATTTATCCTTCAAGCAGGAAAATTAAGCCACTTAAACCGTAGAAAATCAAATGCGCAGCATTGTAAGAAAGGGATGTTTTGTTATGCACATACAAAAAAATCTATATTGGCATAAGTGGCTTATTATGCATAAAGTATATATTCGTTCATCAATTAAACAAACACAACTGAGGCAAGAATCATTAAATGTTATTATTTCATAAGGAAATTTGCACAAACTAATGTGTACAGAGATTTTAGACGTGTCGATCTGCCAATGAGACATTTCCTGTTGAGTGCTAAACTAACAAATAATTTATTGTACGTGATGCTCAAGGAAGGCCATTCTATTTGCTTAAAAAACGGTTTAAAGCAACGATTTGAGTTTACTAAGCACTATTGATTCCACATATCAATACCTAGTAATTAAGAATAGCCACTAATTACCAGGGCTTATGCATGGAGCTGTCAGTTTCGATTCCAATTGCATTTATCAAATTCGGTGCGTGTTCAAACCTGAAAATAACAAAGGACAAGGAAAAATGGCAGAGGTATTTGTCTGTGTAGAGGAATATATGAATTTTTGTCTGTAGCAATTGACAGTTTCCTTATTAATTTATGTTTGAGTTGTCTCAGTGGACCGAAGGAAATGCATTTCTGTGTCTGTAATTAGCTATGATGAAGGCACAACTTTTTCTCACTCAATTCCAAACAGGCCATGGAAGATTCCAACTTTGAAGTGCACTTTTTGTGATTTCTTTTCATGGGAATATCAAACCGCCAGCAGCAGAGTATCAGCCGCCTTGGAAGAACTTATTCTGCTCTCTTGTGACAAATTACAATTACTTTGCATAAAGCTGGTTGGTTTAATTCAAGAGTTACATGTGTAATTTCTGTCACCCTAAGAGAACTGACTCTAATATAATGTGGCTGAACAAAATTAATCCAAAACTATAAAGCTATACGCAATGCTAGGTTGTCAAATACTAGAAAGTCGAAACAAAAAATTAATAGTATTGCTGAGCTACACAAAAATGACAGATAGTGGATCGGGTGACCCACTCAACACAAAGAGAAATTGCTATTCTCACCCATTATTACAATTTACACCCACACATGCTTTAAAATAATTTATTTCCAAAATATTTTTCAACAGAAATATGTTTGCATTATATAAAATATATCACAAAAAAAAATTATTGTGTGAAAGGGAAAAAAATACACAATGTGGAGCTACATTAAATGGAAGGTGAAGCTGCATTAGACTAACGAACTAATGATTTGTTTTTTTATTAGCGAATGAACTAATGATGTTGTTGTAGGTCGAAGGCTGATGTGGAGCCCTCAAAGCTCTCGTTGCTTTCGAGCTTGATTTCATTCCATAGCTTTCTTTTGGGCTTGGGTTGAGTTGTGAAAAGAAGATAAGAAGGGCCAATGTTAATTCCTATTATAAACTAGGGAAATTGATATTTACACCTCATGTTTTCTAAGTACACCTGTACCCTTTTCCTATCTCTCAATTAACCATTATATACACCCCTTTTCTTTCCAGAAATGTATTTCTAGAATTACATATACCTATTCCATAAATATATTTCTAGAACTATGATTCATAGTTATAGAGATATACTTCCAAAATAGACATATATTTTCAATAAAATATTACTTAAAAATTAAGATGGTTGACGAGAAACTAAAAAAAAGAGAGATGATAAATACTTATTTTATATCCATATTTATTAGTTTTATTTTCATCTTACCATTAGTGTTCTTTAAATCCTATTTATTTTTATTTTTATTTTATCTTTATTATTCTTTAAACCTTAATTTTAAACTATCTTTATCATAAATTCATTATATAATACTGCATTTTCATTATTATTGTACAATATTTTACGTTTTTATTCATGTGGCAATGTGTTTCATGATACTTTCATCACTAACTTCATGTGTCCTTGAATCATTGACATAAACTTGGATTAGAAAATGAATGAACACACTTAAAGGAAAGAGACCATCATCAAAAACTTTGCGTTGTAATTAAGGTTTATAATATATGAAGTTAATGATGAACGTATTTTGAAACATAGCGTCACATGAAGGAAAACACAAAATATTATATAATAATGATAAATATGCAGTAGTATATAATGAATATATGATAAAAATAATTTAAAATTGGGTTTAAAGGATAATAAAGATAAGATGAAAATAATATTTTAGATATAATTTAAAGAATATTAATGATAAGATGAAAATAAGACTAAAAAATATGGATATAAGATTAACATTTATCATTTTTTTTTAATTTCTCATCAACCATCTTAATTCTTAATTTATATTTTATTATTAAAAAATATATACCTATTTCATAAATATATCTTTGGAACTATGAATCATAGTTCTGAAGATATATTTCTGAAATAGATATATGTAATTCTAAAAATACATTTTCAGAAAGCAAAAGGCATATACTTCTTTAAAAAACAAGATATAATGGTAGAGACGGGTAAGGGGTGTACTTAGGGAAAATGGAGATGTAAATAGGAAGAGCCTAAATAAGAGTTAGGAGGAGTTCTCTTTAAAGTTTCATTTGACACACACATTTGTATTTCTCTCATCCTAGCTGAATATAAATTCTCGAGGATGTGAAATCATATTTTTGATAACTTCTTGGGAAAAACTCGTCCATTTGAGTCCAGATATGGTGTAAACCAGGGCGTGAGAAAAGGGAATGCATGCAGTGTCATATTAATTAAAATTACTTATTTTTTATTTGTAGTAAGCCACCCCCCAATCCCATGTGGCGATGGCTTCATTTTTTACCAATTATTCCGTTGCAATCTGCTGCTTAGTGCTGGCGGCTGTACTATTGTGCTCAAACTAAATTTTTATGAGCCTAACCTAAATGTTCAATATCATCGAATAAACTTATTCAATTTGAAAGTGTGGTATGTTGATGAAACTTGTCAAATTTTGAGCAATACTGTAATTAAACTATTGAAACCAGAGAATAAAGACAACCCAAAGCACTGTCTGTTATTAAGAAATATATGTGCATATCAACTTCGAACACCACTTCGGAGCAGTAAGAAGTGGTGGACTAGTCGTCAGGAGGACCTTTTTAATATTGTTATTGGTGGATATATATTGTGGTTTGTAGGATCTAATTAATTCTTCATGGTTACGTGGAGCACTGTCAAACAATAAACAGGAAAATACAGCAGTTTAGTAACAAAGACTGGTTGAAAAGTTTGGCGTAAAAATTTGTTATTTTTCAACCATAGCCTTCTGGTTATTGTTACAGACAGTTTCAGATACAGGCCGATCTCATCCTTTTGAGGCCATCTGATTCAATTAGGATGAACAATGTCCTGCATTACTTTACAAGCACAAGCACGCCCACAATAATTTTAAAAAAAGTGTCATTAACAAAAAAAATGTTAATAATTAGGCAGCTGCATTGATATAGTTTTTGTCTAACAAAAATTTAATTTGTTAAAAAATACAAATTGTATTTGCTATATTAATCATGTGATGCAATATAATCATATTAGTAAATAATATCATTGTATTAGAAATGGATATATACTATTAAATGGTAATACATTACAAGTAGGATGCACATTCTGGCATACATTACATAATTATTATATAAAATACATATCGGTTGTAATGAATTTCCTATCTGTCTTAAAAAGCTGTCAATTAATTAACATGAAGAGGTAGTTGTAGAGAAGTGATCTTCTCCTTCTGTAAGTGGTGTGTCAAATAGGGAGGGAATGGCTAACAGAAAAGAAAAAAAAAAATTAAACATCATATTAAATATTGATAATAAAGACAAATTTTCAGTATAAAGTTTCTCACATGCACGGCTATGTCTCGAGGAATTAATGAATCTAATCGTCATATCCACAGCCAGTCCATCAAGAAGAACTCTGATTGGACTGTGATATTAAGTTATCAAAGTAAACTTAGTTAATGGAAGAGGCACTCCATGCATGAGTCCACATGTTAATCAAGTTTGGGTTATTAAAATACAGAACCCGTGCAAAACTGGAAAATCTGGCAAGTTGGAGGTTTATATTATATATTTTGGTGCGTCTTAATTCATGAACTCGAAGTTGAAACCTGGCCATTACATAGAATTTCATGACTATTGCATCATGCATGCCAGCGTAACATCACACTAGCATGTGAAGTGAGGTTGATAATATACTACTAATTTGAAGGTTGTCATTCTGGATCACTTTTGTACATAATTCTAAAGAGAATAGGTGTTTAAATTTGGAAGATTGATTTAATTATGTATGCAAATCAAATTATAATATTAAACAGCCTAAAGGATATATTAAGCACACAAATGTTGAATTCAGTCAAACACGGGCCACTGAGCAGCAAATTAAGTCACAAGTGGTGTGGTGTTTTTATGTGAATATATAAATGTGACATCTCTGGTATCATTGTCTATAAATTAAGCATATACGTTTCCACATTCATAGTTGTCTGGCCTCTTTTTATAATTTGCATCCTTCCTTTGGTCTTATAGTTATTAGTTAGACCTTGCAAAGTAAATAACAATGAAGCGGCCATGTAGTTCGAGCGGTTATCACTTTTGTCTAATGAATATGTTCCTGTTGCTTTTGGCTGTAAGGTCCCAACTGACAACAGACTTCTATAAGTCCTCATGTCCTAACGTTTCCAAAATAGTAAGGAGAGAGGTTCAAAAAGCTCTAATGAATGAGATTCGAATGGGTGCTTCTTTGCTTCGCCTTCACTTTCATGATTGTTTTGTGAATGTAAGTTTAATGGTTGTTTTGTTATATGCACATTTCATGATCAGTCAAATTGTTAGGGATATTGTTATCATTCTTATCCTTGTAACCTACTGAAAAATGTTAACAACGTACTATCTCTGATACAATTTTTAAAACTAAGTCTTTATTATTAACTGATATTGGAAATCCCATAATTTATTGAGTCCGACTTCATATTTAATGAGTCTTACTAATGATTTTATAGTTTCTAATCAATTTTAACGAATGATAGAAAATGTGTTAGAGAATATGTTACTAACACATATCTAACCTCAAAGTCCCAAATAAAATGGGTAGAAAAGGATTGCAATTTATTCAAAGTTTTAAATTGTAGTCTACAAGTGGTTGCTATACTAAGGGCACATTGCATCAACTGCATTTGCATGCAATTGTCCACAATATTAATTTTTTATTGGTCTCTGCAATCACGCGCAAACACAATTTGAAACTTTGATTTGTCCTAAAAATATTTTATTGGTGCAATTAAAGGGTAGTAAATTGCATGCTTAGATAGATTATGAGTTTATGTATCAACACAAAGTTTTGTCAGTAAACTGCACTGAAGAATTGTTTTAAAAATTTATCCAAAGAAAAATTATTGTTATATCGAAATACTGTTACTAGATATTCCATATTTCCCATTAATTATGTGACACAGAGTCAATAAGTTAGAGCATAACTCAAGCGATTAAGTTATAGGGTTGGGGTAGAGATCTTAAGTTCCACTCTCATATAAAGCATGGAGTTGTCACTGAAACTGAAATGCTTATTCTTCCTTCCATCATGGTATAATTATAATCTGATACACCTAATTTGCATTTATATCAATTTTTTGTTAATTTGGTCGAACATTATCAGGGTTGTGATGGATCAATACTACTAGATGGTGGTGATGATGGAGAGAAATCTGCTGCTCCTAACCTGAACTCTGCTAGAGGATATGAAGTGGTAGATACAATCAAAAGTTCAGTGGAGAGTGCATGTAGTGGGGTTGTCTCCTGTGCTGATATATTAGCCATCGCTGCCAGAGATTCTGTTTTCCTAGTAATTCTATTCAAATCCCATTGTTCTCTATATTGGTTTTACTTATTTCGTTTTCAAGTAGAGGAACATGCACGTGAATGAAATATAACTTACCCAAACAAGTTGTAGAAGTGGTTAACTAGACCTTTCATGTTTTTATGAACTTAAACAACCAATTTGGGTTTAGCATAATTACATATATCACTCATAAAGTCACAATGTTTCGTAGAGTGGTGGTCCTTCTTGGAAGGTTCTGCTAGGACGAAGAGATGGAACAGTCTCAAACGGAACACTAGCAAATGAGGTGCTTCCTTCGCCATTTGATCCATTGGATACCATCATTTCAAAGTTTACTAATATGGGCCTTAATCTCACAGATGTTGTTTCTTTATCAGGTAACATATATAGAACTTCACCATCTGTTCAAGCTAGCTAGCTCGTAAACAATTAATCAAGAAAATTAGATATAGTTTTTTAGGTGTTGTTCTCCAATTAAAATTGAAGTTTCACCTTAGTAATCCATATAATAAAGGTATGCATTAAAGGATTGTGCAGATTATGAAAGTAAAACTTCAGTTCTGATTGGAGAGCAGCACCCAGAGGGAACTTTATCTAAGTAAAAAACTCAGATACAGTTTCTCAGGTGTTGCTGGAGTTGTTCTTCAATTAAAAATTGAAGTTTCATCTTAGTAATCTGTGTAATGAAGGTATGCATTAAAGATTTATATGGATTATCAACATGAAACTTCAATACTGATTAGAGAATTAGACCAACAACTTCGTAAGAAACGGTGTCGAAGTTTTTTTCTTAATTTGTTATCTTAATTGTTTCAAAATATATATGGCAACTAACATTTACTAATCCAATTATTTGTGAAGGTGCCCATACTATTGGCCGAGCAAGGTGTACACTGTTTGGCAATAGATTATTCAACTTCTCAGGAACAGGTGCACCAGACAGTACTCTAGACACAGACATGCTCTCTGACCTGCAAAGTTTGTGTCCTCAAAATGGAGATGGAAACGTTACAGCAGTCCTTGATCGGAACTCCTCGGATCTATTTGACAGTCACTATTTCAAGAACTTGCTCAGTGGAAAGGGCCTTCTCAGCTCTGACCAGATTCTATTTTCTAGTGATGAAGCTAATTCAACTACTAAACCTTTAGTCCAGAGCTATAGCAACGATAGTGGACTCTTCTTTGGGGACTTTGCCAACTCTATGATCAAGATGGGGAATATAAATATTAAGAGTGGGACTGATGGAGAGATTAGGAAGAACTGCAGAGTGATAAATTCTTAGTAATATGAAATTGGCTTTGCAAGACATGAAATAAGCAGAAGATTAGGCATCTTCCAGTTATATTAGGTAATTGAGATGGTGGTTGTTATGTTATGTTTCTCGAAATGGAATTTGTAGGTGGAATGTGTTTTTCATGTCCCACATTGTGGATGTGAGAACCTAACCCAACAAAAGCCTATAAATAAGATAGTCTGAGGTATTTCCCTTTTTGTTCTACGGGGACCAGCTTATTCTATTCAGATTATTGTAATAAATTTGTATTAAAATGGAAAGATGTATAATAACATAAGTCACTAAGATACCTTTGGATTTGGACCTTTCCATAAAATAAAAAAAGAAGATAACTTTGGATTTGGTAGTAATAAAGACGGAAAAATGTAAATAATCTTACCATTACATAACAAAGAAGTTATTTTCGGATTCGAATGTATGATCAATAAAATGTAAATAATCTTACCATTACATAACAAAGAAGTTATTTTCGGATTCAAATGTATGATCAATAAGTCATGAAGATATAACTTTATTGTTGTGTCAAGCCTCACTCATAAAAATACTTAAGAAAGAAATAAAATGAAAATGTTTTGGTTGATTGTGGCAGTTAAATTCGAGGGAGGTGAAAGTAGGATGAATTAAAATAGGAAGAGGGAATGAAAACAGGTAAAAAAATGAAAATAAACGTTTTTTGTTTAGTCGTTTATTGGTAGCCGTTAAATCCAAGAGAGGTGAGAGAAGGGAAGTGAACGTGAATTGGTGAATTTTTTCAGTTTGGTCAAAAAGCTCAATTTGTGCAATTGGAAACAAAGGATTGAATATCACAATTGCAATAATTAGTAGACCAAAATTACAACAGGGATTGGAAATAACAATTGTGATGAGCAATATTCACTTGGAAAATTGATAAAAGAGGCGGGGTCAACCAGCTTATCCCGGTCGCTGCCCGAATCCACGGGTCATCATCCTCTTTAAAACGTCGTCGTTGAGTGCACTTCTTTGTTGTTGGCGGAGGAGCTGAAAAAGCGAGCGGCGAGTAACAATGTGCGGCGACGCCACGAACTGGGACGAAGACGCATACAGAGAAACCGTACTCAAGGAGAGGGAAATCCAAACCCGAACCGTTTTCCGAACCGCTTGGGCCCCACCCTACACCTCTAACCTCGACACTCTCCTTGTCGCCTCTAGCGACGGTTCCGTCGCATCCTACTCCATCTCTTCCTCCGTCGCCGCCTCTAAGCTAAAAAATGTTCGCATCATCTCAATTCCTTCTTCTCTTTTTTCTTTTTAGTTCAATTCAAGTGCATATCCGACCAATTTTGTTTGCTTTCAACTATCATTTCACTTCACGCGCCGTTAGCAGTTTATTTCTTTCCAATTTTGATGGTGAAACTAGCTTTTCTTATTTCGTTGTTTTTGCATTTCTTATTTGTTGCAGTCATTCGGTTTCGTCAATGCCGATGCAGATGAGTACGTCTGCCTTCACAGAATTTATGCTTAATCAATTATTTATTGGTCTTAGGGTTTAACCGTGTTTCGTGTGCAATGCTACTGGTTTAGGTTATTGGCTGAACCAAATTGTTTCGTTCGAGCGCACGATGGACCTGCTTACGATGTCAAATTTTATGGTGACGGCGAAGATGCTCTGTTGCTGAGGTTCAAATTATTACTGAATACTGATACCTCTGTTTGTCTCGTCCTACTGTCTTCTCACGATGAACCGCGTTAGGATACTTTTTCCGCGTGTGCGTAGTTTATACATAAAGAGGCATGACTTGTGTTAGCTGCATGAATGCTTCTATTGTTTCTTATTTTCTACTTAGAAAAATTTCTTTTCAGCCATTTAAATTTAAAAACGAGAACCAAGTAACAAGTTCACTATTGAAGATGCTCTTGAAGTTTTTTTCCCCATCATGGCCTCCTAGTCCTATGTTATGCATTTGTGCCTTTTAATGTGTATTTGCATTTACTAGCATGGTCTTGAAGGAATTAATTAATTGCATGATGAGCTAGTTGTGAACCTGCTAGATGCTTTATAAGGGTTTTATTTAGGGAGTTATGTGTTGGCAGACGTTATAGTTCTTTTTAATATAATTCATATGCACCTGAAATGATTTTTCATGACTAGATGCAAGAATCAAACATATAAACCATTTCGCACAACTCTTGACAGAAGTTTTATCTTGCAGCTGTGGTGATGATGGTCAGATTCGAGGATGGAGATGGAAGGAATTTTCAAGCTCAAATTATTCTGCTTCTTCCCAAGGTGATATTGCTTGTTTGGGAATGATTAATTTTGGGAAATTATTTATTTTTTCAAAAGTTCTCTCTAGAAGCTGGTAAAAATAAGCAATTATTTCCTCAAAAAATAAACTGAGCCAAACACGCATTACTGTTGAAATCGAATATTAAATTAGCCTGAGCATTAGTGCATCCATTTTTATCTTTTCCATCTCTGAAGCAACTTTCATCATTGTTTTCTTTGTTTTTCCTCGATTATTTTGTTTCTGCATCTATGAATCTTAGTGTTTTATTTTTACTTGCAAGTGTTTCTTTTTTATATAGAAAGTGCCCCTTGGATATGTTCTTTTGTAAAGTATGATAAAACTAAATCTGATTGATTTATTTGATTGCCCTTTTACATATTTTATATAAAAAAACTGCAAAGTGTTAATAAGAATTGAGATTTTTTCCAATTGAAATTATAGGGTAAGGTGGAATTATGGAAAATACAGAAGAGAGAAACACAACTCAAATGATATTAGAAAAAGATTTGATGTATATATATGATATAATACACTAATCTATTACTTTTTTTATATTTTAACATATAGGTTAAGTACTAGTATTGTAAAACTAGTACAAAACACGGACCAATAACACTTCATGATAAGACCCATAAAAGGATATGTCAATGAGAATCCTGATACTCTAACAGTTCCATCTATCATTTTCATTTTCTTTAAGAGTTTAGAATTCTAAATGAGAAACATCAAAGTGATTGATGTGATGCGGCAAATTTATGGTTCTGCTAAATTTCTTTGGTTGGCTAAAGCTCACTATGATATTGTTCTTTATCCTCTACAATACCTCTCCCTTATTATGCATTTGATTTGATTGGGAGTTGTGTCATTCCCCTTCAGTCCTTCACTTACTTCTACGTCACTTATTGTCTTATTTTTACTGTTGAATTGATGATTTGTTATGTCTTATGTATGTCATCCCTTAATATTTCAGGAAATGATATCAAGCCTGTACTTGATGTGGTGAATCCTCAACACAAGTGAGTTTTTAAAGAATTGATGCATGTTTCAGCTTGTTTGCTATAAGTACTGCAGATCTACAGGATGTTTATGCTTCTTGATTTCACTGTTGTTTGGCTCATGTTTCATGTATATTCTCTGAATATACCATTGTAGATTTCAACATTTGGCATTATTGTCAATTGCACTAAAAAATTATTTAAAATGATTTGGAAATAATCTTGGATATTTAAAAGTCTTGTTTATCTTATTTGCTTTTACATTTATCTTATTTGCTTTTACAATTGTCATCATTAATGTTTATGGTATTTGCCTGAGTTGAAACCTGTCAGAAAAGGAGATTATTCTCACAATCAGGGCATGTGTAGAAAATTTGTACCATATTATAATTTAGCATCAGGCTATCAGTAGTTCCTTTGTACCTCTGTTTTTGGTTCTGATTGTACTGTTGTTGGGTATAGCTCATACTTCGTCTTCAGAAGATAAGCCACTCGCAGGCGGGGTTTATTATTTGTAGTTTGGGATTGAACCCATGAATAGCTACGGTGCTTAGGGTTTTTAAGCCTATATATTTCTTTGTAATCTGAGAGCATTGTAATGAGTGTGTGAGGAGAATATAGAGAATAACTGGACGTAGCCTACATTGGGTGAACTAGGGTAAACACTGTGTTAATTTCTTCTCTTTCTCTCTTTCTGTTTTCTCGATTATTGTGTGATTGCTCGGTACCAACATATATGTCCACACACTGTTGTCTTTCAGAGGTCCTTGGGGTGCGCTTTCTCCTATCCCTGAGAATAATGCTATTGCTGTCAATACTCAGGTTTGTAATTGTTTTTTAGTGTTTGTCACAATAATTTGTTTGTTATTTCAAGATTCAGTTTGTATCAATATTTTTTTGTTTAATTGTAGGCGGGATCTATTTTTGCCGCATCTGGCGATTCTTGTGCATATTGTTGGGATGTGGTATGTAATTATGTATTCACGGAAGGTGAATATAATTCTTGGATAACTTGATTTATAACTATATTTGTGTTGATACTGGACTAACATGTGTTAATGTTTCTAGGAAACTGGTAAAGTGAAAATGGTATTCAAGGGGCACATGGACTATTTGCATTGTATAGTTGCTCGCAACTCATCAAATCAGGTCTTGATTCTTGACCTTATTGTCATTTGAACTTGATGATAATTATTAACTGATAAATAAACCCAAAGGTGGAGAATGGAGTTTGCATCTTGCTTAGACACTGGCCTGAAGTTTATTAAACAAAAGGGGAGCATTTTACAAGCTTTTACAAGACATAGTGGTCGGTGGTCCTAGTGGAGATAATGATGTTATTATAAAATAAGGAGAGTGGAGAGATTACATGGAGTTTTATTATTTAAAATAAATTTATTTGGTTTTTTATTTTTGCACTATATATGATGTCTTTATTAGTTGTAAATTTATATTTAATACTTTTTGGAACATATACAAGACATAGACAGGGAATAGTTATATGTACCATATAAAAAGGTATTGAAGGGGGAGATGAGAAAAAGGAGCGATATATACTGTTGAAGCAACTAGAGATCTTTTCTACAGAAATAGTTTATAGTTTCTACACAAAATGTTAAAATTTTAAACTAGTAATATAATTTCAAGTTCCATTACTGTTCTCATGCTAGAGAATATGTGGGTTAGTACTTTAAAATCCTGACTGCTAAAGCATCTTCTCTGTTGCTATTTCTCTTTTGCTTAGTGATCTTTTTGTCGTTCCACATTATTTCTAGGTTTTTAACTGTTGACTCTTTCTGATTAATATTCAGATCATAACAGGATCGGAGGATGGGACAACACGAATTTGGGGTATTATTCATTTTTCAGCTCAAGTTACTAAAGTTGAACAAACTACATTAATCATATTACTTTTTTATGTAAATTAATTGGTTATTGAAATATGTTGGTATAGATTTATTGGGTACTTACGTTTTTGTGGCTTATTTACCATATTTACTAGATTGCAAAAGTGGAAAGTGTACGCAAGTGATTGATCCAGCAAGAGATTTGAAATTAAAGGGATCTGCTTCATGGGTTGGTTGTGTTGCTTTAGATGCAAGTGAGAGCTGGTTGGTAAGAGCATAAATCTTATTTTATAATTTCCTTGCCACTTCCCTTCATATTTTCGCTTTACACATGCTAATTTGGTAAAAGAAATACAAATGTTCAGACAAAATGTTGATTGCTTCTGGGCATAACTATAAATGCAGTTGATGTGATGTTATGAGAACAGATATTAGACAATGTTTTGTTCTTTGGAAACCAAAATAAATTACGGATGCAATGCCTTGTTATTGATATATGGTGCATTAACTATTAAGAGTTGGATAACTGTTATTTCTCAGGGTTGAGAATAGTGTGCTATAGCACCATGGTGGAGTGTCCCCTGGCCACGACCGGGGCCTCCGTAGCGGCACAGTTCAATGTCGTGGCTGTAGCGGCAGGGACAGCGCTGCTATTCTGTTTTACTGAAAATGCTCTCCAAAAACGTGTCACTTATCTCTGCCATTTGACACCTCTCTTGCACATCTCTCTCGTCTCTCTGTCACACCACTTCTGGCCATCTCTGGCGGAGTGTGCGGCCCGTTTTGCTGTTTTCCAGCTTCCCTGTTCTGTGACTTTTGCCCTTGTTTCCCCTTTGTTCTGCTGATCTGCCCTAGTTTAGAGTAGCAAATATACATTGTATAATGCAATATAATAGAGACAAATATATAAAATATAATAATTAAATAAAATATACATAGATATAAAAAAAAAATTAGAATAGCAGTCATCCTGCTTTAGTGTTTTTGGGGTCAGCCACTAACTGGGATTTAAAACATTGTTATATCTAATTATGATTTATTTTCTTGTCCTGTGCAATTATAAGTATTATGTGATAAAGCTATTTTTGCTAATAATTTTTTTTTTATTTCATCTATAAAAAACACATGTTTCTAGCCAGAATAATCTTCACATTTTAAGGTAGTCCTTTCTCTGTAGGCAAACTAGTAAAATGACCACATGCATGGGAAAATTATGGTGTATATGTTATTGAATTGTTGGTTGGTTTTATAATAATTAAGGGACTATTGTCACCTTATTCAGGCTTGCAGTAGTGGACGTAATATATCACTTTGGAACCTTCCTGCCTCAGAATGCGTATCAAAGATTCCAACTCGTGCTTGTGTACAAGACATGTCATTTGACAATAATCAAGTGAGTCAGTTATCTCTCTATTTTTTATTCAGTTGTTTCAAATGTCAGTAATATTGACTTTCTAATAATATTTGATATTGGTTATATGTATCTGATGGACTGGTATGGTGACATACTGACACTGTCAAAATTGATTGGGTCATTTGTAATCTTCTAAAATAAAAAATATATGCTCTGGTAAAAAGATGAAGTATCCACTCTGGTAAAAAGAATACAGTGCTTTAGATTCACAGTTCAGCACCTGGGGTCTGTCCTTATATTTTTGTTTGTTAGCTTAGCTCCTAGATTTTTCTGGTGCAAAATTGCCTGCACATTTTTCTCCTTTCAAATGTAAGTATTGCAATTATCGTTCAGTATCTATCACATGGAAATTGTTGTTCACTTGTTCTCTTCTGAATATTGAGTGACTCATTTGTTCTTATAATATCAATAGTTCGCACTATAATTTTAGCTCTCATAATTCTTGTTAATTGTTTATATTTTACTCAGATTTTGACAGTTGGTACAGATCCTCTACTCAATCGCTTTGACATGAACGGCACTATCCTTTCACAAATACAGTGTGCTCCTTCGTCATCTTTTTCTATCTCCTTACATCCTGCAGGGGTATGTTCTGATTCAAAATCATTGCTATTTAGTAGTTTTTAGTACCTTTGGTTTAGATCAGCTCAAAGATGCGGATGGACTCCTTGTTACTCTGCTTTATTTGATATATTGGGGGCATTACCGCATTATTCATTTCAGGTTATGGCAGTTGGAGGTTATGGATGTCTTGTTGATGTTATCTCACAATTTGGCAGCCACATGTGCACATTTCATTGCCAGTGTGTCTAAGCGAAGTTCTCGGATAGTTTGACAATTCTGATACCTCAAGGCCACCCAAAACTATTTCGAAGTCAATGAATGACAAGCTTTGGGATTTAGTACAGAATCGCAAGCTCTTCCAAAATTAAGTTTGAAGTTTGATGAGTGAATCCATCTTATAATTATGTGAATTGCCTGAAAATAAAAAAGAGATTATTTTCTCTGTGACTGTATTTAGGCTTCTAGTGCAAGGTTTGTTTTTTTATATAAAAAAAAAAAATGGGAGTGGCAGCTGAAATATTAAAGTAGGAAAAGCTTGGATCACTTCGGAAATTTTTGCTTCCTGTGTTAAGTGTTAACATATAGAGCCCTTATGCTGAATGAGCAACACGGCCTGTCTGCACTCTGGATTCCATTCTTCTCATACATATGCCACTCAGCTTATTTACCAAAATACAAAGACTCCTCAGGTGCATCATTTGTATGTTTCTGAAGTTCATATCATCAAAATGAGTGTGTATCATGAAGATAAAAGGACAATAGTGTTTGATTTGTCTTTCCAAGTAGGAAAATGCTACTATGTATGAATTCCTAGTGGCAGGAAAAACTTTATAACCGCCAACCGCTTTTCATTTCTGTAAAAGGTTTTAACTTTAAATTTCTCATTTAACATTCAGCATATGTTTTCGCACAGTATTTTTGCAATTGATTCGAACTATAAGTATATAACATGGCTGTTCTAAGGAATTATTTCACTTGGTTTTAGTAATGAGTACAAAATTCACATTATTTTTATAGTATTTTGTTTTCTAAAATTATATGAAAGAAAATGTGAAAAAAAAATCTTGTGGGCTGATCATCTTTTTTCATACACACTTTAATCTTCCCGCTTCCCAACTTTTTTGTCTTTTTTTGGGACAAAAATACTCTTGAGGGAAACATTTTTCATTGCATTGTAAGTAGAGTTATGGATGTTGGTTTACAATACATAATTAAAAACAAGTGTATGTTACATTGAGTAATGATGATTGTCAGTTAAAGTGGGATGTCTCTTCTTTTTTTTGGATTACAACGGGTCTCTAAAGCCCAAATGGAAAACTAAACAGAAATTAAACGGGGAGTTTGAACTCCCATAACATCAGCTCGCAGTAGAGAACTAAGAAACAGAGGTTGCTGCTCAAAAATCACCAGATCTCCCTCCATGCTACACGCATACTCAGCTGGCTCATCCGCACAAGAATTAGCCTCCCTATAAAAATGATGAATATTGAAATGGGAAAAATTCTGTTTGATGGCTCTTATATTTTGCACTAACCTCCATCCTGAGGCACAGCTAGTCCTCTCCCCTCTAATAGCATTGACAACTGACAGGGAATCCACTTGAATAATCAGTTTACACACCCTCTATCTTGAGCCATTTGCATGCCCCTCAACACCCCTCACAACTCCGCTATAAACGCATTTGACCTACCAATGCGTTTGCTGAAACCACCCAACCATCTGCCATGGCAGTCCCTTAACAGCCCTCCACAAGCTGCAATAGTACCTTGATGCTCAACAGCTCCATCAGTATCGAGACAAATCCAACCCTCCAAGGGAGGAGACCAGCTAATCTGAATTGGAAGCCTGTCATTCACCGGACCATGCCTGAAAAATGTTGCAAGACTCAACCCATTGATTTGGCACACAGGCAAGGACGAAAAGGCTTCACAAATTCAGGGTCGTGAGTATACTTATTTCTCTAGGATGTCTCTTTTTAATACATAACGGAAACAAGTTTGTATATTATTAGATTTTTTTACAAAAAAAGTCACCACATCTGCAATTTCCACTATTTTATGGGCTCAAATTAGACATTTTTGTTTTGTAAACTAGAGATTGGTGTCATCCATTCTTTATCCTTATTTTAATAGAAAATTAATATCACAAAACACTTGCTCTCTTATCACCATTGACAAGACATATCTGTCCTACTAGAAGCTAGAAGCTAGAAGCGAAAGTCCAATAAAACATGTGCATTTCAACCAATGTCCTGTGGCACCAGAGAAGCCAACTCCAACCCATTCCAAACAAGAGGGTAGTCAGTCAGGTTCTCACAGCTTCTAGAGCATCTTACAAGCATATTTAAACTTTTGTCATCATGTTCATAGTTCAGAGTGACAAATGCAACAAACTCGTTCACAAACAAGTTTATATGATTTTTTTTTAATATAATTAAATCTTGTTTCCATTTTTTTATTATAACTTGACAAATCCAACACAACGGAAATATGTTTCCAGTGTGTTACGTTCATAACAAAAAAGAAACCAAAGCTATGAGTGGGAAGATTAAAGTGTGCGGTGTGAAAATGAAGGCCCATCTGGGCTTTGTATATGATTGGGCCAGAAACCCAAAGGAAAGGCAGGATCAAATGTTGCGCGGGAGTTTGACCGTTGGCGTAGACCGGGTATAGAGGGGCAAAATAGGAAGCACAGAAAAGAATAGAGTCCGGTAGTAACCCTGGTTTTTATTTATCACTTCATACACACACTCACTTCCCTCTCTAAGTTCGGCACCAGCGAAACGCTCTTCGTTATCTTTTCTCAGACTCCGCGGCGTAGATCCGAGGAGTTCGGGAAACCCTTACTAATCATCTCAACTCAAGGTCCTTCTTCTCTCTCTCTCTCTCTCTCTCTCTCTCTCTCTCTCTCTTGTTTTCTAACAACACAATACTTTCATGTTTTTCTTTTTCTGTGCGCTGTTCATTATTCTCAAACTGCATTTTATTTTGTTGGTACCATATAGTTTGTGTTTGGTTCTTCGCTTTTACAGTTAGAAACCACAATTTTACTCGTGCCGATTTTGTTGATGGATTGCATGGCTTAACAATTTATTGTGTTCGTTTTGCAGTCATGGCTGGACTTGCACCTGAGGGGTCACAGTTCGATGCTCGTCAATATGATTCTAAAATGAGTGACTTGTAAGATTTTTTTTTTTTGGTTTTATCTTTCTTCTTAGCAATCTGGTTTTATTGTTACTGAAATTTTCTTGTTGTGTCGGATATGATTGCAAGAGGATGATGTTAATGTTATCTGTTAAATTTTAATTAATGGCCTTATCTTATTTTATTTTTTTTTGTTTTTCCCTTTCAGACTTTCATCTGATGGACAGGACTTCTTCACATCCTATGACGAGGTTTATGATAGTTTTGACGCTATGGGTTTGCAGGAGAATCTTCTCAGGGGAATTTATGCATATGGTAATTTTAATATTCTTCTAGGGATTGCCATTGGTGTTTCATTGTTTTTTAATGTATAAACCACCAATTTTGTCCTCAAACTATTGAATAGTCCCTAAAGTAAAATTATTTATTGTTATCCCTGATGTATTGAATATCTATCAGTTTAGTGCCCAAGTTGTATCATTAAAGTTCAGGTACTAATTTGAAAGATTTTTTTAATATTTAAGGGACTACTTAGCATGATTTCTAATATTTATGGGACTACATTGGTTTTTTGCTTTACTTTAAGAACATTTAAGAGAGAAGGTAATACTTTAAGGATCAAATTGGTGATTTACTCAATCTTGGTATCAACATAACACTAGACACGGGGTTAGTCTTACTATGCCGTATTATTTTAATAAACCATGGTGTTTTTGTTGTCGTGCTACCGTTTCTGCTTTGTGGTATGTTCCAATCCTTAAACTAGTATTAATTGTGCTTTAGGTTTTGAGAAGCCATCTGCCATTCAGCAAAGGGGGATAGTTCCCTTCTGCAAGGGACTTGATGTTATTCAGCAGGCTCAATCTGGAACTGGGAAGACGGCTACTTTCTGCTCTGGTATTCTGCAGCAACTTGACTATAGCTTGACGCAATGCCAGGCCTTGGTTTTAGCACCAACTCGTGAGCTTGCTCAGCAGATTGAGAAGGTTATGCGGGCACTTGGAGATTATCTAGGTGTGAAGGTTCATGCTTGTGTGGGAGGTACCAGTGTGCGTGAAGACCAACGCATTCTATCTAGCGGTGTTCATGTTGTGGTTGGTACCCCTGGTCGTGTGTTTGACATGCTGCGCAGACAGTCACTTCAGCCAGATCACATCAAGATGTTTGTATTGGATGAGGCTGATGAAATGCTTTCCCGAGGTTTTAAGGATCAGGTACTTTTCACTTTAATTATTACTAAATTATTTTTTTGTTTTTGATAAGTAATACCTACACTTGTCTATGGATTTTTTTAAATTGATGTGTAAACATTCCGGTATAATCTCTGTTGTACTTTCTTTATGTTATCATTATAATATTTATAAATATCAACTTGGTTCAGATGCATGTTTCTATTGTCTGAAATTTCTTGTATAGTAGTAACATGTAATAAAATATGAACACAAGTGCATTTCAATTGAATTTTTTCTGAGCCTATTGGGTTTCGAGTGCTAAAAGAATTGATTTATGTATAAATGCTCTAACCTTGGCTTTATTGTTATCAGATCTACGATATATTTCAGATGCTGCCATCTAAGATTCAAGTGGGAGTTTTCTCTGCCACAATGCCTCCTGAGGCCCTTGAGATCACTAGGAAGTTTATGAACAAACCTGTTAGGATCCTTGTGAAGCGTGATGAGCTCACCTTGGAGGGTATTAAGCAATTTTATGTCAATGTTGAAAGGGAGGATTGGAAGCTGGACACACTCTGCGATCTTTACGAGACATTAGCTATCACTCAGAGTGTCATTTTTGTTAATACCAGAAGGAAAGTTGATTGGTTGACTGACAAGATGAGAAGCCGTGACCACACAGTCTCAGCAACCCACGGAGACATGGACCAGAATACCAGAGACATTATTATGCGTGAATTCCGTTCTGGGTCTTCCCGTGTCTTGATAACCACTGATCTTTTGGCTCGTGGTATTGATGTGCAACAAGTGTCTCTAGTTATAAATTTTGATCTCCCTACACAGCCTGAGAACTATCTACACCGTATTGGTCGTAGTGGGAGGTTCGGAAGGAAAGGTGTTGCGATCAACTTTGTCACAAAGGATGACGAGAAAATGCTGTTTGACATCCAGAAGTTTTACAATGTGCAAGTTGAGGAGCTGCCTTCAAATGTTGCTGAGCTCCTTTGATCAGATTTTGTCCTCCGTCGTAGTAGATGAAATTAGTTTGCGTTTGGAAACTGTTATGTAATGTTTCTCACTCTAACCTGCACACCCCCCCCCCCCCCTTCTTTCGTTTCTCTGTTTCTTTGGTTGTACTTCCGCTCTTAAATTTGTTTAATAGCCTTTCGTTTCTTTGGTTGTACTTCCGCTCTTAAACTTTGTTTAATAGGCTTAGTAATTTAATTTAAATTGCGAGTTTGTCTGAATATCCAAGTAATTATTACTTGCTATGTGGAAACCCATTACTGGCCCAATTGGTGTATGACTTTCGTTGAACATTTATATCTTCCGTTTTAATTTTACTTAATCGTAGAATTGCATATTCGATTCTTATGCAACCAAACATGGTTCGGTTGTAATTTGGTCACTAAATGGACCTGAATTGGTGTTATAACATGTCCCCTCTGCTACAACAATGGCAACCACATAACACTTCCACATACTTACTGCCCAAACCATTAGGACAGGAAATTGCACGAAATTCTCCACATCCTAGTCATGCAGCCCTTGGAATTTAGGGGACTTAGTTGCGCTTGTTATTAGGATGAGTTAGGGCTTAGTTTAGGGTGATTTTGACTTAGTTTGGCTAAATTAGTCACGGGTTAGTGTGTTAAACCAAAACTTAGTAATTGTATTCACAATTTAGAGACTAATTAGTAATTTTCTAAATTTAATTAGGTCAAAGTATGAATTTATAAAAATTTAATCACTAATAATAAATAGAATTTTTATATGCATTTAATATCATAAATAACTTGTCCTCAAATTCAAAACATTACATATTTTACTTAGAAAAAAATAATTTTATCCTTAAAATGCATTACTTTACTTTAGTTTTTAAAAGTTTGTGCGTATATAAATATTTTTATATATACCACATATTTTTTGACACAATTTTGCTTGAGTTTTGTAGGATTATTATTAATGATAAACTTTTTCTTGTAAAATTTAACTTAACTACATATTCATAACTCAATTTTGAAATATTGATTAAGTTAAAATAATCTTGTCTCATTTGATCGATATACACAGGTGATTTATTTGTATATACTTCGGTCTATGAATTTATTATTTTTCATACCAAAAATAGTCCTTTTTACGATAAACATGACTAAGTTTGAGAGTTAAATTTATCATAAAATGGATGAATTCAATAACTAAATTGCCAATCTAGGGATTGAGAGATAAAGACAAATTTCTCATGAAATTAATAGATTTGAAGACTAAACTGTATATATGTAAACTTGTAAGTGATTGAAAGAGCTTATGAAAATAATTTATAATACATCCAAAAACGGTTCAATTTATTTCAATAAATTTTATAGAATAACTTGTATAAAAATAGTTTTACTCTTTATTTTTTGATTATAGGAATAACTAGTACATAATAAGTGTTTATATAATAAATACTTAATTAAGTTATTTATCTAAACCGTTATAAAATTAGAGTGGATTTATATTTTTTTTTTCTATTTATCTTTTCACCCAGTTAAAGTAGCTAGAGACCTTTTGTTAAATATATTTTTCTTGGTTAATTCTTTCCAAAGTGAGTGGAATCAATTAAGTGTAAATCTCATTTCAGTAATTGTGGTATCACAACTAATGTCATTTCATGTTATTGTGCTTTATTATTCAACGATTTGATCAATGCAAATATGATTTTGTATTATTTCGTCAATTTGAAAATGGTTCTAGTAAAATGAAACATAGTTATTTATAGCATTGTTTTCTGCTTTCCCGATTCAAAGGGTTGTTATTCTGATTGATGTTCAAGGGATGAAGATGCAGACAATAATTGCAAGCCAAGAGATTCCCTCCATCACCTTTCTACGCTTCCTTTTTTTTCATTTTTAATGACGAATTAGCTTCTGTCATATGAAAAACAATAATGCTTGGTCTTTGTTCAATGTTGTGTACTCGTTAAATCATCAGGTTTTAGAAAATTTGATTGGATTATCGTCAATTTCCATTTTGGTAGCAGAATTATTTCCGTTGCATTATGTTTTTGGCAAAAGCCAAGTTTGAATACACTTAAAGCTTTGTTAGATTTGCGTGAACACGAATAGAAAGAGAATTTCCAAAAAGAAATAATATTGATAATTTCCATTTTGGTAAGTTTTATTTCCGTGGCTATGATCTGTTTAAAAGCTAGCAAGTTTGAAGGAATGTGCTTTGCTTGATTTAGGTGAACATGAGTAGAGAAAAAATGGGCAGAAATAAGTGGTAAAAAATAAGTTATATTTTACACGATTTGGTTAATTGAATAAACGAATAGAGAAGTAAACATTTATTTGAAGCTCCAAAAAAAAACTTTGGATAAAGGAAAAGAAAAATGATGACAAATTATTGGTTTTTCTCATTTCTTGAATTAAATAAGAGAAAAAAAAATAATTTTTCCTTTGTTTCTTTTCCTCGTCTAAATACTAAAAGAAAAACTTCATTTCATTTTCTCACTGCACTCAAAGCAATAAAGTGATAATAACCCAGAAAACGGGATGGCAAAATAGCATTAAAAAAATAAAGCAGTGATTTTTAACATAGTTTTAAAAATGTTTAGATAATTTTTTCCACAAATATTTATAAAAAAAATAAGAAGAGAAATTAATTTTCTCTTATAAGTCCAAATTAGTTTATGTACGTATAAATTAAAATCATATTATGCATAAATTTAAATTGTCATTCTCATTAATAGAGTTGATAAATACTTCATATCAATAGTATAATTTAAAAAAAGTTAAATAAAAATATTTTGTACAAATTAACTTATGTATTATAAACTAATTTGAGTTTATGTGGGAAATCAATGTATTTTTCTTTCTTTCTTTTTTCTCCTTAAATTTGTTTAATGAGAATTTTATCTTAACTATTATTTCTTATTTCTTTTATACTGTAATAAGTTCTAAAATGATTTAGAGTAACTTTGGTTCACTGTATGGTAGCTTCAAACTTACTTTTGAATATTAAACATATCATGTTTTTTGTTTGGTTGCCTCAAAAAGTCATTTTCTTACCAACGTTTTACTCTAAACTGAATTTGGTGAGGAAGCAACATGTGGGAGTTGCTTTTGAATTTTCCGTTTTCAGTTTGGGTAATTTAATGAAAAACAACTATCCATTTTATCCACCCTCTGTATGCATCTTTCCCTAATGTTGAACAACGTTCGATCCTTATTTGTTTATGGGTACTCCAGCTTTCAGGTTAAGCCTGCAATGTCTGCCAAAGGTGGGGCTGTGAAGTTATGCAGAAACAATATTGCCACGATTCTGCATAATGGATGCTAAATCGTGAGGCTTTTTGTGCCAAGTGTTTTCAACTGAATGTTATTATTGTGTAGAAGTCCAGTCCTCGTACCTATTTTGTACGTTTCATGGACCTAAACCAACAACCAAAGAAATGATAAGTTAAAAGATGCAAATTCTGCATAATTTATGCATTATAAAAGAAATTATTAATAAAAATATTTAATATTATTTTAACATTTTTTAATTATTTATCGATTATTTTTAACAATATATTACTAGTTCATCCATTTAAAGGAATTTAAAAGTCATTTTGATTAACATTATACAAATAAGTTTCATTTCATTAAAGTACTTTTGAGTAAAGAAATATTCAAAATAAAATATGTTGCGTAAACTATTTTTTTTTAACAAACTTAAATTTTTAACATAATTTTGATTTAAGCTTAAGTTCATAAACTTTGACCAAAAGATGCACTTTTATTTAGCAAACTTTTGTGTTACGGAAATTATTTCACCGCTGTTTTAACGTTCGGGCTAAGGTAACTCAAGTGTTAAACTTAATTAAGCATAGACGTATCATTATATTTATCAAGCTATATATAATTAGCAGTTATTACGGTTAAGTTTTTAAAAAATTATAAAGTTAAGACCACATTGAAAATATAAAAAAAAATCATTAAAAAGAAAACAACTCTAATGATTCGAAAACTATATAGTTTGAAAGGTTGTTATTTATATAATAACTCATGTAATATTTTATACAATAATAATCTTTTAAAGTTATTTTCATTCCATTACATAACTTAATCATAGAGTAATTTAATCAAGATTGTCAAAATTAAGAGTTTATGTAAATTTGTGGAAATCTGTAGACTCGATTTATAAACTTAAATCGTAGAATCGTAAAACAAAAATAATAATAAATTATCTCAGGAACACAAACTAAATATATCAATTAATTGAAGAATTACTCTCAATATAAACAAACAGTGAGTTTACAGAATTCCAGCTAATTTGTCAACATGAATAATCCTATTCCATGTAGTTTCAATCATAAATTCATCCTATTTGGATGGCAATAAAAAAAATATAAACCAATAAGTTAAAACTGTTGGACATGGCAGTAAAAACCACTATTCCATTTATCGTTCCACTCTCAGTTAAGATGCTAAAATAAAATTGATAATCAACCACATGAATAACTGCTATGTTTTGCTAAAATAAAATTGAGGAACTAAATACTTGCAGACTGCAGCACGGGGTGAGGAAGAACGAAATGAGGAGAACGGCGCAGCCACAGAGCGCGACAGAGCGAGGAGAGGAACGACACAGTCGCGTACCCACAGAGCGATGGAACGAGGAGAGGAGAGCGACCAAGCGAGGAGAGGAGACGGACCGACACCCTTTCAAGATCCCTATCTCTAGTCGATATGGGATTTCGATTATTCTCAATACAATCCCTCACACCCAACACTTTTGGATTTTGTGCGTAGATAACATAGGGAGTGATGGGAGTGATCCGTTAATGAATTTAGAATAAACTTTGATATTATATTAAAATGTGGATTTGAATCTAACTCAATCCAAAAATTAGTTCATAGAGTGAGGATTATTCTCCACTAAATGAATCTGTATGCGATTCTATAAGTAAAATCGCGAGTTGGATAATCGTAAATTTAATTATTAATTAGTATTTAATTTAAATGATAATGAATTTGGTTCTCTCAAATAAGATTTTAAATTTGAATTTTATGGATAAAAAAATATAATTAGAAGGAAAAAAATCTTATTATAAATAACCACTTGGAATTTTTAATAAAAATTAATTATAAATAAAATCAATAAATAATTTGTATCAATGATAACAAAAATAGAGCAATTAAAAATTATGAATTTTAAATTTTGACCGGTTATTATTGATACTGAGTAGAGAAGAGACGAAAAGTTCTGCATTGAATCTAGCGTTAAGGAATGGAACAAAATAAAAGTGACTCGTGTGAGGGAGTGAGAATTGGAAGAATAAGACGTGTCGAAGCCTTACTTGGTAGTACTCGTAGCGACTAAGAAAAGGAACGGACGGGGTTACGTCATGTACGTGTCAACTTCAATAATATCATTTCACCACTAATTGCAAACACAAACACTAAACTTGACAGACATAGGACGCGACAAAAACTCCTTAATCTCCCACTTTCTCACAACATCCTTTATTCTCTCTTTTCTTCAAACATGGCAGTGAAAACTCAACATCCATTATAATATTTAACACTTAGGATGAATTTGATAGAAGGAAAATAAAACATTTGAATTAAAGTAAAGTAATAGAAATTTTGGATTCATATTAATTTTTAAAATATTTTTTCTTTTTCATTCTATTTCTTTTCTTCCAGACTTATTCGTATAGAAGGAAGGAAAAAAATAAGTATAATAAGATTTAATATTTGATAAAAAAAGATAGATAGAAAAAATATATTAAGTGATAAAAAGATATTTAAAATAATAAAATATTTGTGTAAAAATCAAATCTAAAATCTCATACACTTATCATAATTCTCAGTTAGATGGATCATATTGAATTATTTTTTTGCTTAATATGTTGAAAGCACTAAACACTGCTTCGACATATTATGAAAGATTAGTCCGTTTCTGCTATGCTAATTTCCCATAGTAATGGACCCTTTATAAACCCGTCTTAGATTTCCAATCCTCACCACTTCTATGCTTAATTTATCCGAATCAGATTCCTTTGTATATTTGCGTATCAACACAACAAAACAAACAACACCTACCATCTTCTTCTTTTTTCCTCTTTCCCTCTTCCTCCCTACTCTCATTAAATTAATAAATGTATATTATTATTCGTTCCTTTCATATTATTGTTAGTTAGGCTTCCTTTATCATAGACGATTTCTTTGTATATACAATTTTAATATTGCCGATTACTTTATAAAAAATAGTAAATACACTTAATTCAATGGCTTACAAATATAAAATGCATTGAGCACTTATTGCATACAAGAAGTAAGGAGATTTGGAATTAAAAAAACAATTACCTTATTATTATAATGAAAGGTATCTAAAAATTTCCAAATTATCATAAATAAATATTTATTTTATATAACTAAGTTTCTTAATAATAAATATATTTTAATATATGAATTAAATTAGAATTATTTTTTAGAAAAAAATAATTAGAATTTATAATGAATAAACATATTTATATATATAATTTATATTTTAAATTTATGAAAGATAATTTATATTGTTATATAAGATTAATTTTAGTTATTGGTAATTTTTTAAAATATTTTTATTTAAATAATTATTCTAATTAGTAATATATATATATATATATATATATATATATATATATATATATATACTAGCCAGTATTTTAGTAGAATGTGTAGCACACAGGTAAATTTTTTTTTTTTTTAGATAAAGGTAAATTCTAATTTATATGTAGAAATATAAATAGATTATTATTATTAAAGAACAATAGAAATCTGTTGTTTATTTTTTGGTGAAGAGAAGACTGAGTTAGTAAACACGCTCGCTCGATCTTTTTCTCCAATGGAGATTTCCGATGAGCCTGAAACTGTAGCCACTGCTCTAAACCACTCTTCCCTGCGCCACCGTCCCACCGCCACCTCCGCCGCTGGCCTCTTCAATTCGCCCGAGACGACCTCCGACAGTTCCGGTGATGACTTGGCCAAGGATTCCGGTTCCGACGACTCCATCAGCAGCGACGCCGCCGCCAATTTGCAACCGCAACAAAAACAAGACACTGATTTCTCCGTCCTCAAATTCGCCTACCGTCCTTCCGTCCCCGCTCACCGCAAAGTGAAGGAAAGTCCGCTCAGCTCTGACACCATTTTCCGTCAGGTTCTCGCCGTTAACTTCTACTTTACGATTATTACAATTCCGCAACTATTTCAAACTCAACCAGAACAGTGCCGTTTCGTTCCCGTTCTGCATAATAAACTACTCAATCTCAAGGCATGAGTCATGAATGCAAGCGAATCGTAGTCTTTTAGGTGCTTAAAATAGTGTATGCTACTGCTAGTTAGTTAATTTGTATGTACGGGAAACTAGTTATCAATTTATGATTTTGAATTTAATACAATTGAATTGGTGGATCGGGTTTTTGTACCTACTGTTGTGTTTGGTTTATAAATAGGTGTGATGAGTCTGATATGTAATTATATTTCTTTACTAATTATTCAATCAGTTGCAGAGTCACGCGGGCCTCTTCAACCTCTGTATAGTAGTCCTTGTTGCTGTGAATAGCCGACTCATCATTGAGAATTTAATGAAGGTTTTGCCTCTTCCATGTTTGATTGTGCATTCACCTGCAACGATTTTCTGTTCTTTTTATTTATGACCTTGATTTTGACGGTTCGGGTTTTGTTGTCTGCTTTAATGAGTGTTTTATTTGTTCTGCAGTATGGTTGGTTGATCAAATCTGGCTTTTGGTTTAGCTCAAAGTCATTGAGAGACTGGCCCCTCTTCATGTGTTGGTAATGAGTGTAATGAATTCCCTAAAGAATTAACTATGTACTATGTAATTATTCTGAATTGTTGTTTAACAGTATGTGGTTGTGCACTTGGTTTGCAGTCTTTCTCTTGTGCTATTTCCTTTTGCTGCATTTATAGTGGAGAAGTTGGCACAACAGAAGTGTATACCCGAACCAGTTAAGTGATCAGGCCATATGAGCTTTTATTAGATTCCATTCATTTTATAACCTAAAATATTTGTGGGATATGGTTAGTTGTAATGTGCTATTCTTAACTGTTCAATCTTTAATATTTGCATACATGAGAATATTATATTACTTTAATATTGCAGGTTGTTGTTGTACTTCATATAATCATTACCTCAGCTTCACTTTTCTATCCAGTTTTAGTAATTCTCAGGTCAGTTAAGTTCTTTTGTATATATTCTGGGGCTGCAGTTGAGGCACCTTTTTGTTTTGACATGGGTGGCTATACCATGTGTCCATTTTGAAAGAATTTGCTAATAGAATATGGTTTTAGGTTGATAATGGTGTTACGTAACAAACTTTGTCGCTATCCAGCACAGGAATTTAAAAAACTTTATTATTTTTTAAATTACTTGAGAAAAAATATAATGCCGTTGGGTGAACCTTAGTTTAAATTTTGGTTCTTATGATGTTGGTATTGAATTATGTTGCAAAATATGAAGATGAATGCTGAGGGATGAAATAATTATACAGTTGTGCATTCTAAGTCATTTCATAGATAAGGATATCCCAGAAAGATGATTACTGACTTGTAACATTCTTTGCAGGTGCGATTCTGCTTTTCTATCAGGTGTCACATTAATGCTATTTGCTTGTGTTGTATGGTTAAAATTGGTGTCTTATGCACATACAAACTATGATATGAGAGCACTTACCAAATCAGTTGAAAAGGTAATAAATACTCTCTGTTTAAACGGAGAGAAAATGAGGGAGAGAGAAAATTTTGAATTTTTCTTAAAAGTCAACTTTTCTCTCTTCTCTTTAACTAAACAAAAGAAAATCTATCTTTATTTTTTTTTTTTCTTTCATCTAATTTTTTCCTTAACCAAACATATTCTTAAGTTCTACTTGGCACTTGTAAGTGGGTAGATAACTATCACAAAATATCATCTCACGTATTTGTGTACTTTAAAGATGACCATATGTTGTACAATGTTTGTGATGATTAGTTTTTGAACCTGAACATCCTGCTTGACTTAACAGTAGCTTATGGATCATGTACTCTTAAAACTTTATTATACGCTAAAGTACAGTTTTATTTCATCTTCATTTGAATTACTTCCATCCTATGTTCCCCTTTATTGCTTCCTTATATCTAGATGATTAGCTCTTCAAACATGTGAATGTGTGATAGATAAACTATCTGTTTTCCCTCCTTATTCAAACATGTTTCCTGTGTTATAGGGAGAAGTACTGCCCGGTACTCTGAACATAGACTATCCTTACAATGTAAGCTTCAAGAGCTTAGCATATTTCCTGGTTGCCCCTACATTATGTTACCAGGTAGCAGTACTTTCAATTGATTTAGTTAATTTTTTTGGAAGCAATTTTATTTTATTTTTATTGTTGTGGTGTTGCCTCATTTAGATTCGCCTATTTTACATTTGCATTCATTTTTCTCGTCTTAGATTGCGTATAGGCACAACCATGTGGAGTTGCTTACCCATATATCTTTGGTGTGGAATATGTCTGAGTTTTTTTGTCAGTGTCTAATTGGACATGCTGTTGGGAACCCAGAAACAGAGTATGAGAAAAGAATGCTTCTTGTACTAATTACTGAATATTGAATGACAATAAAGAAAAGGGGAGAATTTTTCTCAAAAGGTTTCTCCTTTCACAACACAGATGCTTAGGTTACAAATGCTAACAAATTTGAATGACTCCCCCAATCTGCATATAATACTTCTTGCTTCTTGCTTTTATATGTTTAGAAGCTAAGAATAAGATTTTAAGGCAATCAGTATTACATGACTCCCTGGCATAAAATGTAGCATGCATTTCTAATGCTTTGTGAGAATACTGGATTGGCTTTGGCATCTTCACTGTTTACCTATGTTGCAGAAATTTTGCTTGGGGTTCTTTAAGTAGGTTTCTGCAGTTCATTTGTCTTTGCATTTTCCTGCATAAATGTATCTCCATGTGAATTGCATTTGTTATTTTTTTTTATTCTGAGAGCAAGGTCTTTCACATTTTTATTTGCGTGTATTTTATTTTATGAACTGCTCTTTTAGCCAAGCTATCCTCGCACACCTTATATTCGAAAGGGTTGGCTGTTTCGCCAACTTGTCAAGCTGATAATATTTACAGGAGTTATGGGATTTATAATAGAACAAGTAAGCAGTTCCTGTTAATAAATTGTGTTCATTTCTACCTTTTTTTCCTTTCTTTTTTTTATGTACATTTTTTTCTTGAGGTTTATTTCACCAATTCTACTGGTATTCTGACATTATTTTGACTATGTAATTTTGCAGTACATTAATCCCATTGTACAAAATTCACAGCATCCTCTCAAGGGAAACCTTCTTTACGCCATTGAGAGAGTTCTGAAGCTTTCTGTTCCAAATTTATATGTGTGGCTCTGCATGTTCTATTGCTTTTTCCACCTTTGGTATTCCATCTCTTGTTTGGTTCAACATGTGTGTATGTGTGTGTGTATTTTCCTTACAAGATATTAGTATGAAGTTATCTTCACCTGCCATAAATTGAATAATTATAGTTCTAGTTTATTTTGTTTGATGCCTTGACTTTTGTACCCTCGCAATTTTCTGATGATGATGATGTCATAACTTAGTAATTGATTAATCTTTCAAATCATCCTTGAAGTGATATCCACCTTCCTAAACACTTTAAAATAGTAATTACATCATCAATGGGAAGATATAGCTGATTTAAAGGTGTGCATGTAGAGACTATTGGTGTCTTGAGTATACACATCTAAAGATATAAAATTAACTTTATAGCCTGTTTGGTGTTGCCACCAATGATTAATTGAAGTGACACTAGGACGGATATGTGAAAGGATTTGAAAGCCTTATTTTATTGATGGATTTGTATATTTTTCCTTTGGCCAGTGAGGATATATTATTCTTCATTTATGCTCTTTTTTCTGCTCTTTAAGAACTACTCTTAGAAAAAACTAGATCTTTTTGTGCAAGCATAAATACTGATCTGCTTGTCTCATTTGTAGATATTAGAAAAAGTTCACCTTTGATTCTTAAGATTTAGTTAATATTTGAGGCAGCTTATCATTGGAGTGACTGTCGCAATGTAGGTTAAATATATTGGCAGAGCTTCTTCGATTTGGTGATCGTGAATTCTACAAGGATTGGTGGAATGCCAAAACTGTTGAAGATGTAAGTTATTTGTCCTGATATTTTGTTGTTTACTTACAGTATTTTCAGTCTTCATAAAGAGAAATTGTGACTTTTTGTTTTTGTTTCTGTATTTGTGCTGTTGTTGCTGCTTCCATCAGTATTGGAGGATGTGGAATATGGTATGTCTCTTTTGCAGACTTAATTTTGATGAACAAATTGATTTTCTTGTTGTCAGCAAAATGATTTTCAGGTCTCCTGTTGGGATGAAAATCATGTGAACACACATATATTTGATATAACTATCCCTTTAAGTGTATAATGAGGGTTGACAACTCTCCGAGACTATTTTAACAAATGAAGAAAGAGAAGTTACAACTTTTTGCCATCTTACTGACTAAATGGTTTTAAAACTGTCTTTTGGAACATATCATTGATTATTTATCATGTAGAGTTCCAAACCATTAGTATAATCTGAGCGGAATCTTTTACATTGCAGCCTGTTCACAAATGGATGATCCGCCACCTATATTTTCCATGTTTAAGGCACGGTATACCTAAGGTAATCAAGCATCCTCCTGCTTTGCTGAGTGGATCCTGAACTTATTTGGTACTATAAAACATTTTTAGGATTTGTCAGCCTGTTTACCATCTCGGGTTGCTACTAAGATCATCACATTTAACATAGTTGAATTAAAATGAACATGTTACTTTTATCCTAATAATTACACTTATGTAAAAACTTATCAATAAACCTATTACATAAGTTTTTTTTTTTTGCACTAATAATGAATGGTTTGATATGCTTGATGCACTGGGGGAGTTATATGTAGAAAGTTTGCAATTGGTAGACAATAATTAAGCTTCATCTTCTGTTCTGTCTTTTCAGAATAATTACTTTGTAGTGCATAAACATGACTAACACAAACAAGAATTGCCAAGGAACTCCATTAAAAAAAAAAATCTTATGTAATCATGTTCAATACCTTTGTGATTTTTTTCCTTGGTCTTTGCCATCAACAATTTCCTATTAACATAGTTATTTCTCATTGGTTAATATTTGGATTGACTCTTTTTTTGCAAGCATTATTGGTATGCTAATTTTTAGTTCTAGATAAAATTTTGATTTTTCATCATTGTACAGGCCGTTGCTCTTTTAATTGCCTTCCTGGTTTCTGCTTTATTCCATGAGGTGTGTTGCTCATCTCTCTTTACAGCCTTCTCTCTTCTTTTTTTGGTATTATGTCATCATGGTTGTTCTGCTTGAGTGTTTGTCTGCATCCTAGACTGGTCGAAGTCAGAATGTATCTTGCAATTAATGTATTTTTGGAGTATCCTTTCCTCCTTTTCCTTGGGCTGTTTGGACTGTGCTAGGAGTTAGATAGAAGGGAAGGGAAAATTAGTTACAGATGGTTAGAGTAGTTAATTAGTCAGTTATTGGATTTGGCTAGATATAAATAGGGGGATTAAGAGGAAATGATTCATTCTATCTAGTATCGTTTGAGAATTGAGCTTTGCTCTTTTGAAGGGAGAAATCCTTTGAGGGGGAAACCCTTGGAGGAGAGTTATCTCTTCTTTTTCCTGTTCTAGATGATAAAAGTGCTCTTTTATTTCTTTCTTTGCTTTGGGTTCGTAACAAACTGTGGGACTGAAAATTAGATACTAAGTTGTGGCTGATTTGTTAAAAATTGGTATAGGACCCATGTTACTTGTCTTTGAACTATCTACAACCTGACTATGGCCCCAGAAACCTTAGGCAGCTAGCTACCAAAATCTGTAGTAACTTGCAGCCTGTCTGTACCTTGGCAGGTGTAGATATTACAGCTTCCGTATCTTCAAATATAGACTGGCATAACAATTATGACAAACTGTTACATTTTCTAGTTGCTACCTGAGTTCTTGCAATATTAATTTTGGCACCAAAATTTCCCTACATGTACTCAAGGATGCTTACTTTAGCCATGAATAAATTTTTTCCGCGTGTTGTAATTATGTTTTTTCAATTAATCCTGTCATTTTATGCTGGAAAAGGTACATGCACAGAATAATTTGATAACTTAAGGTGACACTTGGTTTGAGTGTTTTTTGTTTTCATTTTCAAAGAAAACAAAAAATAAGAGTGAAAATATGTTTGTTTAAAATTTAGAAAACATTTTCTCTGAAAATATTTCCAAAACAAGCTCAAAATTGAAAACAACCAATCAACTTTTTCAGGCTTTTCTGAAGAAGTGAAAAGGCGGTGTCACTTTAGAGTACTTTCTTCTCGAAACATGTTTTCTAAATCTTGAAAATCTTAAAATGAAAATTATTTTCTGAAAACAGAAAATAAACATTCAAACCAAGTGCCACCTTAATTGTCATAGACAGTTGTGCAATTTTTCTCACGATATCTCTTTTGTCTGAGTGCAGCTGTGCATCGCTGTTCCTTGCCACATATTCAAGTTGTGGGCTTTCGGTGGAATTATGTTTCAGGTAAAATCAAAATACCGCACTACTGTTTTCCCATCATCTATTATTAAACTAAAGTATTTTAATTCAGAGTAAGAGTAACACAAATTTTCCAAGAAACCAAACTTCTCTCCTCTTCCCTCACGAAGAAGGTGAAGGATTGCCGAGATTTTTTTTTTTTTTTCCTGTTCTTTTATGGCCAAACGATAGAAAGTAATCTCTGGAATAACGAATTTGTGCCATGTTTGAAAGTTGATGATTATGATATCATCCATCTTTTTGGTTCAATTAACATGATAAGGAATGGCTTTTTTCTAGGTTCCTTTGGTCTTCATCACTAATTATCTGCAAAATAAATTCAGAAACTCGATGGTACGTCTGCTATTTAAGCATATTGGTTCATAATATATCTTATAACTCCATCATCTTGAATTTGATTCATTGGTTTTTTAATTTGTTTTTGTCTTCATGCCAGGTTGGAAATATGATTTTTTGGTTCATATTCAGTATTCTTGGTCAACCTATGTGCGTACTGCTATATTACCATGACTTAATGAATAGGAAAGGCAAACTTGACTGAAGGTGCACGTGGATAAGCTTTACAGTTTTTGGTGTATAATTGATGTCGATATGTTGATCAATATTGTTTTCCACGAGTAATTTCATCTACTATGGCAGTGGCTGCTCTGAAGGATTTCCACCTGATATACCAGGTCGCGAGGCTAATTCATCTTGATCTATGTACTTACCAACTCTCCTCTGGCAATGGTATCGATATATGCAATTTTGAGAGCCATACACTGGCACTGATAACTGCCAAGGAACAGTGTAACTGTTTTCTGTTAAATGTTAATTAGTAGAGGGCTAGATGTAAATGATTTATGCTCAATATATTTATCTCTTCCTAGTCTTCAAGTTCCATGGATGAATGATGATGTCTTTTTATATAACTGTTTCTTTCTGCTACAAAACTTACATAACACTTTATAGGTACTGTTTATGTTGTTAATTAGAATTGAAGTTTCATTTCGATAATCTAATGAAGGTTAACACTTAAAAATCATGTAAATTATCAAAATAAAACTATAATTCTGATTAAAGAAGACTACAAACAACACTTAAAGAATTGTAAAGTTTTTCCCTAAACCCTTAGGATAATTGGAATGTTCAAAAGAGTGCTTTGCAGAAAACTTTAGTAACTGCAAGAACGAACTCTGTCCAATTTTCATTGACTAAAAATAGTTTGATAGTTTTATACCTTGTTATTGATTACTTTATTATTGATTAATTAATATTTACAATATCGTTATTAATGACATTTTTAACAATAAAGGTTAGTTATATATAATTAATTAATAATTATCTCTTGAATAGTTAAATTAAATATAACACAGGAATGTGTTTAGTTATTAGAATCAACAAGGTCTATCAGGTAAATGATTGAATTCTTTAAATATGATGACAGACATTCAATTCTATTTCGATGATTTTTAGATGATTGATCTTATAAATATTTTTTCGAGGATATCTTACTTTAAGGAGAGGAAAAAAAACTCTACTGGAGAAAACTATAAAAAAGAAAAGTGAGGTTTGAATGCCAGGTTAAGTGGCAATAAATCAGCTATAAAAAGGAGGGTACCCAATGAAGTAACAGGAGCACATGATCCAATTCGGACCACCAAACCAAATTAACACTGACGGCGTGCTTGTCACGTGACACTAATAACGTGGCACGTTTCAATTGGCACCTTGATCCACGCTCTAACAAAACCAAAACCCTTTATTTTTAGCACCGACGCGACGCCAAAAAGGCATAGTAGTCAGCGCCCCCCATCAGTACCAGTCGATTAAGAAAACGCGAAAATCATCGCTGAAAAACAAACAACACAAACAAACATGGTCTGCCTCTGTTAGCAGCTACCTCGCTCCACAAAAAAAAAAAAAAAAAAAAAAAAAAAAAAAACCCCCCC
>PYAF01002932.1:393234-408531 GCA_007407185.1 Glycine tomentella | reverse complement strand
AACAACACAGCAGACCCAGATGGGAAATAACGACGCCAAGTTCAAGAAGGGAAAGTCAACGAATGGGTCCACATCGAAAAGTTGGAGCTTAAGTGACCCTGAGTTGCAGAGGAAAAAGAGGGTCGCTAGTTACAAGGTCTATGCTGTTGAAGGAAAACTCAAAGGCTCTCTCAGGAAGAGTTTCAAGTGGCTCAAGGACAGGTGCAACAGAGTTGTCTATGGCTGGTAGTAATTACAACAACAACAACTATGGGTGTCTTATATAATGTAAGAATAATAATTTTATAATTTATTTGGCTTTGTTTATTTATTTGCTGCACTTAGTGTTTATTTTCTGTGGCTGCTAAAGTACCACATAAAGGGTGTAATATGGAAGAGAAATTATGATTCTTGTGTTCATTTTGGTTCATGTAAAGAGTGCAATCACCTTGCTTGCTTGCTGCTTTCCTCACTCTTGTTGGTTCTAGACTGAAATTTTTAGTAATTGATTATAATTTTGAACAAAATTAGTGCATGCATGTTCAATACTTGTAAGTTATAACTTTCAATATGTGCCCCCTCATTTTTCATGCTTGATGTGTCGAGTGAATCTTTAATAGTGAATGTGGTTCACTGGTTTTCTGAGTTGATATTCTTCTATTTTCTTTCCCCTCATCCGAAAATTGATGAAAATTTGAATAGATTGAGTAGTCGAGATTTGGGATCCACAAGGACCTTTTCTGAGTGACAATAATGATACGGCTCAGGAAGAAAATTTTGGATGCTGCATGCTGCTTTTAGAGTTTGTCAAGACTTCTCAAAGAAGGCTTCAGTACGGAATTCATCTCTGTTAATTGAAAGGATGCATATTAAGGGCAGTAATTGAATTTGCTATAGCATGTGGCTAACAACCCTGTAGACCACTAGAGCCTGGAGAGAAATTTTGGCAGGTGAATATGATTTGGTATTTAAGTGAGTTTTATGCATGTTAGAGTCTTACATTACAGTTTTTTTAAAAACAATTAATATTCCTTGCCAATTCTTGAATGATTCTTCCATTTTAGAAAATTTGTTTCTTATGTATACTTCTTTCTCTCTTGAGAAGTAAATCCTATCTGGGTATCATCATGATTTACTAAGCAGCTAGTGTATTTAACCAAGTTATAGGACTTGCATAATTCTAGATTGCATTACGTACATGGCAAATACTATCATAACTTGCCTTGCGTTAGGACTTTCACCAATGAAACCAACTTATTTAGTCTTTCTGACCAACCTTTAAGGACAGAGATGAGTTAGACTATTTTTCAATCTGACATCGGGTAGAAATTCAACATGCACACTGCCAGCATGTTCCTTAACAATCCTCGGCTAAATATTATTCAATAGTTAAACAAACGTCTAGTGACAGTGTCCTACCTTTGCAAATAGCAGAAGGATTGTTCAGCAACAATCCTTTGATTTGCGGGCTTCCGTCGCTAGCTGTTTGTGGTTGTCTTCCTGGGTTTCACATCATGAATGATGAATGATTCCTCATACAGTGGCAAGAAGATTCTCGACTAAGGAGAGTCAGAAGAGTGATGTATTGTGATATTTAGGCAGACCAAGTATTAAATATGTATTTTAGGCCGATAGATAATATCAACAAAGTCAGTTTTGAATGGTTGGTTATATGGTCGACATTTGCCGACCCCCTATTTCTACAAGAGATCACATTCAAGATGTCTGTATTTCTCAAATTCAACCTTTGATTATATCTACAATCCAGTGAGGCCAAGAATAGCAATTGAAAAGTCAAAAGGAAGCCATTAAAGTTTAAGACGGCAATTTACATGTAAAAATAGCCAGATGCTCAAAAAACGTGAGGCTTACAAAAAAGTTATATGTGTGTGTGTCCCTTGCTTTTTACCCAAAGTATTAGATTTTAAATCAGATTGTCACTACTGCCAAGGCCAAGAATTCATCATACATGTGCATCTGACTTACCTTTAACGAACCGACTAATGGACAAGTTACTTCAAGTCAATCAACATATACACTATTTTTCGCGAGGAAATCTTTTAAAGAATTCCTAGATAACAGGGTCACATTGCAAATTAATATCAGCTTATTAATTTCGTACATCAGATTTTAAATCAGATACAATTGCATATATAAACAGTGTTGTAAAACTGAGTTATTGACTTGAGTTTACCATTTTCTTAGAGAAAACAGATTAACTTGTCAAACTTCTTTCTAGATAAACTTGGATATATCATATGCTTATGCAAACTCACATAAACCCTCAAGTAAACAAGTTAGTGAGTCTCAAATATAATGTTTACCTCCAATTGACAGGACTGTGTTTTATGCCACCACCACTGCGAGAAGCCAACATAAATGTAACATTTTACTCTGACTTAATTACACAAATTGATCAAACCCTCACCATTATAAATTTTCTGCGAACCAATCACAGCTCAATCGTAGCATAAAGTTTTGTCAATATCAAACTTCATGTTGTCAACTTGTGATCCTTCCTCTATCACAAGAGATTGCCTATTAACTCAACATTCATTATGAACCCAACATCAAAAGAACCCGGTGTTATCAACTCATCGTCAAGAATCAAGGATATGTGCTAAATAAGGGGCATTGCACAAACAATGATAAAGCATTGCACAAACAATGACAATAACTTATCAATTATATCCTTATAAGTTCTAACATGCTATGATGCGAAATGAAATGTGACCATAGTTTGTAACATTTTAACAATGTAGATGGACCACAATTTTATAGTAAAATCAAATGATAACCAAATCGTATGTACAGGCATGCAAGTCTATGTGTCTATTATGACCTGTGGTAGATTTTTCTTATAACTGGATATTATCATAATTTTTAGGTTAATCAATATTTTGCTCCCTATATTTTTGTTTTTATTTCTTAAAAAATAAAATGTTTGAATTAGTCCATGTCGTTGGGTTTTTTTATTTTATTTTGGTCTGTCATTAGCCACCTATCAAGTGTTGACATGACGCCATTATGGTTCATGTAAAATATAAATAGATTGTTTTTTGTTTTATCCTTTTTTTTCAAAATAGTCCCAATAATATTTTTTTTTCATTTTGTTCTGTGACATGGTACAGTTGCTATTGACATAATCCCACACGACATCCCATGGGTCACAAGCACTTAACGGAAGGTAACAAGAATCAAAAAAAAAAAATCCGGCATTACAAAGACTCTTTTGAACAAAAAAAGTTATAACTAGAAAAAACTAAATTATATTTAACAGGAACTACAATGTTGATTAAGCCTAATTTTTAAATTCAGTAAACTTTGTTTACAAGTCTACGAAAGCATTTGAAAGCTTGAGTTTTCTCAAGCTCGAGACCATGCAAACAAGGATATTGAACTTGCTAAGCAAGTCTTGTTTCATCAACGAGCAAATAAAAGGAGTACATGAATTCCAGACATGATGAGTACAGCGGACAATCCAATTTATATTGTTATAATGAAAACCTTTTCACAGATCAACATAAAATGCATACAAGTTCATTGTGATAGAACTAAGAAAAACTACAGAGATGCATTTAAGCTTTTGAAGGAACCTCACAAATAAGAACATTCAACTTCCTAATACCAAAATATTTGCCAGACAATTACATCGTGTAAACCAAGGGAATCTTATCCAACAAGGGTACAATGGCTAATTACATTTTTGCTGGTATTTGATAGTTTTGACATTTGCAGTCCACGTGAAACTGTAAACATCTGGTAAACCAATATAATAACTCACAGAAAAATGTTATAAAACTTAGGAGTTCCAGCTAGAAGTGCCAATTAAAACTGAGCTTTACAGCAAGCACAATCCCTGGTTTAGCTCAAATTATTTCAGCTTCACAGCTTCATCGGTTTGACCAGATGGGTTAACAATACAAAGCCAGAATTTCAAGTTCAGATCCGAATTTCCTCACAGCTCAACTTAGCAACACAAGCAACGTTGGCAGTGCCTATCAACTCACAAATTCACTAGGTGAGAAGGTGTGAAATTAATAATGGGTCCTCTCATCATTCTCTAATTGCAAACCTTCCATGCCCCTAAGTGCAGTGTCATAATTTTTCACATGAGAAGCATTTCTCCCTGATGATACAACTCTCTTAGGATCAGAAGATCCAATTGGAGAACTTCTTTGCCCACTCAAAGCTCGATGTGCTGCTCCAGGGCTAGCCTCAGCAGTGCGAGTACGAATATCTGACTCAGCACCAACAAATGCATCACGGCTACTAGAAACAGCAACCCTCCTTGATGATCCACTTGACTGACCCAAGGCATTGGCACTTGATAACTGCATGTTCATAGATGAGGAAATTATCGAGTCAGAAAAAGTAAAGCTAACTTTGATTGCACATACAATATACAGATCAGTAACGATCTTAATTTGCAAAAGGAACCACATGTAAACCATGTCCTATAAAAAACTCAGAACAACATCCTTAATAACAGTTGGCGATCAATTTTTTTGGCTTTGAGAAACTTACGGTATTTAAAATGGGCCCTGACATTCTGCGCCTCGAGGAATCCACTGAAACCAAAGCAGGAGGTCTCCCTTCTTCCCCTCCTGTGAGAGACGGGAAATATAGAAAAACACCAGACAGATCAAAAAGTAATTAGAAACCCTTTAAACTCAAGTAACAAATTCCAAGAGGCATGCTATTGCAAAACCTAAATCACAGGATCATTGAAAAACAAACAGAAAGTAATAATAAAGCAACATTGAAGAAAAGAAGATGGCAAAAAATCAATAGTTTCTGTAGAATGAATAAAAAGAATATTGTTTAAATCAAGAAAACATCAAAGGAAAGATTGGACATTTCTGACACTACTAGAAAAGCATGGTTACATGAATATAAAAAACATACACTTGAGAAATAAATTTACTTAACTACAATGTGATAAAGGAACATGCAGATAAAAAATATGAAAGGCCTATCACTCTACAAGAGAACTTGAAGTAACTACCTATATGCCTATCAGCATTAGTAACAGCCGGGGGCATTCCAGAACTGGTTCCAGCGCTAGGACCCTAAATAAAACATCAGGAAGTTTCATCAGTTGCAGACAACAAAATAATCCCAAAAGGGGAAATAAGAAAAACACTTACAATGGCCCGTGTTGGAGGAGTGGCTAGCTGTGATTGCTGATACTTCAAAATGGTCCAGTCAAAGACATAATCAAACTGGAATCCTGTTCAAAAGCTAACTTGATAAGAAAAGCAAATTCAAAACATGATCCTACATATATTGAAATGCAGAAATATACGAGGAAGTATACAAATGATAAACTTAAGAAGTGGGGAAAAAGGGCCCTTTTTATATGAGAAAATTGCATACCTTCACGAATAAACAGGTCACGAAATATCCTTTTGAGGTACGCATAATCTGGCTTATCATCAAACCTCAATGATCGGCAGTAATGGAAGTAAGATGCAAATTCTGTTGGATAACCTCGACACAAGGCCTGGAATAAGCAATAAATTATCCGTGTAAATCATGAAAAAGCACGTCTAATATGCATTAGGAAAAAACTATAATTAACTTACTTCAATCGAGGTAGAAACCTTTTTTTCACTGATTTTCTCATACTTCTGTTTCTTTGTCCCCGCTTTAAGGCCCTGCCAAGGAAGACTATAAAGAAAAAGGAAATCAGACAAAGTTTACAGTTGTGGTAGACTCTGGAGTAGGGTAGATAGCAACAATCACCTTCCTCTCAAGAAGTACATCAAAACATAACCAAGAGACTCAAGATCATCTCTTCTGCTTTGTTCTAAGCATAAATCACAGAGAAGTAGAAGCAACTGTATCTATTAGTATTAGATAACAAAATTTAACCATTTATCATACAAATGTTTGTAAAGAATCAGTAAATAACACATACCAATGCCAAGGTGAGTATTCATGCTAGCATACCTTGCAGTTCCAGTCAAATTCTTATTTTCCCTGCAGTATTAATGATTGAATAGATTACACATTACAAATAAATTGATATTCAAACAACAGCAGTCTACCCTTCTAAAATATTTTCTCAAATATCGGGGATATTAATTATAACAATCACAATGTAAGCCTAGAAACCAGAAACTAGAATAAACAGAAGACAAAATTAGTATGCATATTTATACACTTCTCACCACCCCAAATCATCAGGTGAATAAATTGTTTCAGAAAAGAATCAGGCAATGAAATCAACACAAAATGAGAAGTCATCTACAGAAAAGAGGGATTCAAGGAGACGGTATATGTGACCTAAGCCACCTAGGTTCTGCTTTTGGTTTTGCTAGGTTGTATACTTTGCAGTACTTCTTGTACTGTGTATTTTTTCTATATATATTATCTTTGCTGATTAAAAAAAAAAAAAAAAAAAAAAAAAAGGAGACGGTGTGTGTGTGTGTGTGTGTGTGTGTGACTTTTTAGGAGATGGAGAGGATTTGTATGCAGGGGCAGGACCATACTTACAGGAATGTATTAGGATAATCTAAGACTAGAACTCAACAAGGTATTCTTTCGTTCAACAAGATTACTATTTAAGTGCTTCCTTCCTCATGGCTTACAATGTTTAGTAGCCAGGCTGGCCCAGGCACTATTCTTGTACAGCAGAGACAGGAACCCTCCCAAGGATATATATACTACTACTACGTAACCCATTGCCCAGAGGCTCCTCGTTATGCAAAGGTAACGGAGAGAGATATTGTATGCAGCCTTACCCTTGCATATGCAAAGAGGTTGTTTCCAGATTCAAACCCATAACCAACAAGTCATCAAGGCACAACTTTACCGCTGTGCCAGGACTCGTCCTCCTCCCAAGAATATATGAAATCATAATTTTAAAGTCAATAGTCTATCTCCTTAAATTCTTCTGATTTTCCTTATTATTTTTTTAATTACTGTTTACAGTCTGTTTGCAGCATTAAACAAAATCAACCAAACAATATCTGGCATTAAGCTAGTTAAACACCAAATTATTGATAAAACTAGAAGACATTGAAATCAATTCAAATTTAGATAGATTTGTGACAATAAGTTTAAATTCAAACGGCGCAGAACTTGTTTTAATCATGCATGCTAAAACCCTAGAAATTGGGTAATCCCCAATTTAGCTACAGTTAGAAGTTACAAATTCCACCTAGAATACAGTATATTGAATTATAAATAGATTGGCATTTGAAGCCTTCGTCATCTAATGTCCAGAAAAGCAGCAAGTAGCAGCATTAGATTACTGGTATATCTACTCTCTAAAAAGGTATGCTACTGCAAATTTTGTTTGATATAAATATTATATTCTCAATAAAGCCATGACTGCGTATACCATCCCAAATCAATAAAGCCATTTTCATATCGTAGTTGTTTAATATATGACAACTTGACAAGATACAACTACACCACCGGATAAATGTAGTTCAAATTAAGTTATGATAATTTTACTATGCCATCAAGGCCTCACAACAGCAATAACCTAGACAAGTATAAATTTAATGCACGCCAACTATTTGTACCTGTAAGGAATGTGTTGATGTGTTGAACTGTCTCTGTATTTCTTAGCCAAACCAAAATCAATAGCATAAACCTACATGCACATCAATGCAATAAATACCTCCATATATAGGAACCTAAAAGATATACAAAATCCACATTTTAACAAGATTAGTCACCTGGTTTGCACGCCTTCCTAATCCCATTAGAAAATTATCCGGTTTGATATCCCGATGCAGAAATGATTTTGAATGAATGAACTCAACACGGTTGATCTGGATAATTTATAAAAAAAAAAAAAAAAAAAAAAAAAAAAAAAAAAAAAAAAAAAAAAAAAAAAAAAAAAAAAAAAAAAAAAAAAAAAAAAAAAAAAAAAAAAAAAAAAAAAAAAAAAAAAAAAAAAAAAAAACATGAAAAAGAAAGGCAAAAGTTTGTGTGTGTAACTGGTTGTGTATACTGAAAATTTACAAAATTGACCACAGCCTACCATTTGATCAGCAAGCATGAGAACTGTCTTTAGTGATAGTTTTCTACTGCAGAAGTTAAATAGATCTTCAAGACTCGGTCCAAGCAGATCCATCACTAAAACATTGTAATCTCCCTCCACTCCAAACCATCTGACGTTTGGAATTCCAGCTGCCAAAAACAAACTTGGATTACAGCTAGATATTAATTATAAATAAATGAGATAACTTTACACGGGAGGCACTACTATGCTCCTTGCAGGGAATGCAAACAAAAGAAGGATAAAACAATTAATATAAGAATGGTCCTTACTTCCTCCCTGGAGAATTCTGTACAACTTGGACTCATACAGCAATTGAGGATGTTTTGTCTTGACATTTTCCTAATTTAAAACGCAGCAAGGAACAGAAAGTTCAAGTAAATCAGCTCTAATGCACTTGAAGATATCAAGAATCCAGTGCTACTTAAGAAAAACAAATTCCAAAATTAGCATGAAATACCAGCTTAACGAGTTACAAATATAAAGGTTCCCAAGATATAATGTTCAGCCATATTAGTATGACATTGCTTCCAAATTCAAATCCAATCTCCAATCCAAAACCATCAAAATAATGCATCACAATCTTGAATAGGCAGGGAAATGTCAATAATATGCTGAGGAGTGAGAGGATTTTATTGAATAAACAATAAATGATTCATTCTTGTTTATCCCCCTCCTCCATTCTTTTGAGCTAACTCCTTTACCAGTATCTATCAAAGAATATGTGAGAACCATTGTTTATTTTTGCACTACATCCAAGCATCTATATAGCAGCTCTAGCTCATTAAACATTGCACTTGATCCACAGAGCATATTACTTATGGGATCCAAGTACAACCAACCCTTTACCATAACTATATCTCTGATTCATATGATAAAATTTCACAAAGTTTTCTGATGGCTAAAGATTCCCTATCACAACCCAACTTTTATTCACAATATCATTCAGAGCATGCTTGGCAATCAGTTGCAGTTGCAAGATTACGTTTGAGGCAAAAGTAATTTTACCAACGGATCAGGACCCTAGCTTCTGCGTTCATTTTACTTTTATCCGTTGGATTTTCCAATTACTTTTATTCGTTGGATTTGCATTGGAACGCTTGTCACAGCATTTCCAAATGCAAACCAAACATGCACTTACAGCCTAGTGTCTCTTTAAAGCTTTAAAATGCAAAGAATCGTTTCTATACGTCAAATGCCTTTCACAGGCACCCTCTTAAGAGGGCACTTCATCACCTTCCAAGAAATAAGACACAGGAATAAGCTCAGAAATGATACTAGACATCTAGAATACAAACATACACCAATGCCATTAAGAGTTCTCGATAAAACTACAACTCAACCAAAATTTCACAACCCCTTGCACATAATTCAAAGCATGATCCAGTTTCAGGAAACCATCTTTCCCAAAAACCAATTTCAAAATTCAGATTAATTCATAACATAAATTAACAGGCATAAACAAATATTACAATTTACCCTCCATTTCAGACTCCAAAGACCCAAAAAGGCAAAAAAAAAAATCAGGAAAAAAAATGCTGAAATTTGAATAAAATCGAAACCCAATTGGTGAAGAAGACTCACAAGCTTAATTGCAACCTCTTCATTTGTCTGAATATTAGTGCCTGCACGAGAAAAAACAAAACTCCTCAACACATAGCCAAATTACGAAAAAGAGAGCAAAAATCAGCGCGAGAATAAGAAAAAAACCTAAATAGATCTCCCCAAAGGAGCCGCTTCCGATCTTCCGACCCAGGCGAAACTTATTCCCAACACGAGGTTCCATTCAAAGCGACAAACTTCGGAACCCTAAGCGAGACACAATCCACCCACCCCTAATCCTCAAAAAGGGAAATACTAAGTGCCATACATGGCAGCCACCCTGAACCAGAATTCACGAAGGAAGAAGAGATCGATCTACGGTAGGGTGAGGAATTTGGGGTAATTGCGATTTGTGTTAATGGGGCATAATTGTAGGTTTAGGTTAGAAGAAAGAGAGAATTTGGAAGAAAAAAAGAAAGAAAGCGTAAGAGTGATGGGATTTGGATATGATACGGTGCGGTGTGGTGCGGTGTTTGTGTTTTTCTCTCTCTGTCTTGCAACCGTCGGTTATTTTTTGTTTGTCCACGCGTGTTGTTTACGCGTGGCGCAACTTCCTTCCTCGCTGTAGCTGATGGGACCCACTGTCACGTGACTTATCGATCATCCGCTATCATTCGCCGTAATCCACACGTGATCCAATTGCGCGTAAGTAATTCCTCTTTAATAAAACTCAATCATTTTCCTCTTGTCCATTCACCATTTGGAGTTTTGGAACAAAATATGAATTCGGGATTTGGATGCAGATTTTCTCAGTAACTTTTTACAGAAAAAAAAAATATAGTCCCATTTTTTTTTAGAAATAATGTTATTACTTTCATCATACTCTAAACGGTTTTTATGTATCATTTTGACTACGTAACAAAAGAATTGTTGCATACAATGAAAAAAAAGAGTCTAAGTTTGAATAATAATAAAAAAATCTATGAATAAATATGGGTGATTTGTGAGGTTTATTTTATACAAATTTTAAATTGTTTTGATATGGAGAAAATTTGCTTAAATTGTTTATAAATAATAAAAAAAAAGCATGGTGTGCTGTAACGAAACATATTAAGCAACTTTGATGAGCATTATGCTTAAAGTTACTCTTTAAAAATTGGTTGCCATGGCCCTTCTTGGCTCCTCTAAACTTGCAACTTGTGATTCAATCATTACTTAAATTTATAAAAGTTGCCAATGCGGCAATGCCTCTATGGTACTCCCATTGCAAACTGGTAAATTGGACAGCGATTTTATCATCAAACAATTATTTTTGTACTACACCTTAAGATGGGGTGAAATATAAAATAATGTGTTAGTGTGATTATCAATATGAAAAAAAAAATATTTTAAAAAAAGACAGGAAAACTATGAAATTAAGGTATAGAACAATTAAAGTGGTTGTGTTATTAGATTAAATGTTTCACTGCCGAGCATTTCTACTTTGGAGTGAAATTTAATATATTTTGGAATTGATTTTACAATCTTATGTGTAGGGAAAAACATAGACAGAATAAGCTATCACTTGTAATGTTTAATTGTATTTTTAAATTTTATTCATTAGATAAACTTTATAAAATAAATTCTTTCATTAAAATAGTTGTAAGGTAATAAATGAAATCGAGTAGAAGCCTCATCTCATTAAGTAAAGTTGACTATATGAATATTCCAAAAAAACTAACACTATATATCTTAACAGGATGATGGATTTTATTTCAAAAAAATATATATGTTTATACCATAACTAGCACATCATTCATCCAAGATTGAATTACTTCATAGGATGCGACACTTTGAATAAATTAGTTATATCAAGATTAAAAAAAAGTTGTAAAAATTAGGTTCCACGTTAGCAATCAAATCATAAATTATGTGATCACGGATAAGTATATGTTTCTTGAAAATAAATGTTTTTTTTTATATAAAAATGTGTTAGAAGTGTCTTACGTACATAAATTTCTTGTTTCTTGTAAAAATATTTCTATATGATGTAATAAAATAATTGAAAACAGCACTAGTTAATAAGAACACGTGATTCAATAACAAAAATGCACTTTCATTACATAATCAAGGCCATTCATATATCACCTGCAATTAGCCTTTTTTTATAAAATACATCAAACTATCTTGGATAACTAAAGGGGTACCGAAAGTTGACCGATTCACGTTTTTTTTTTTATATAAAAAAAAAGTCAAAGACAAAGATCAAATTAACTTAAATATTAATTAAGTCATGAGATATTCAATTTGACTAGTTGGAATGGTTCATGTCATGTAAGTATGTAACTGAAAAATGTTTCCTAGACCGTGAGTTTATAATATATTATTACACGTGTTTATCGACCTAATTATTAATTATATGGTATTAAAAGTACAAACAAGGTATCAAACAATATTTTTCACATAATTAGGCTCATCATCCATACTTAGTTGAGATTTATGGTATTGAGAGCTAAACACTTGTAGGTGGCTCGTATTAATGCATTGGCCAATTTAATGCACATTCAAACAAAATTATATATTTTTTTTAACTTCCTTAAATATCTTCAAAAATTATCAATAAATATTGATTCCGTTGGTAAAAACTGATTCATATCTCACAATTAAGGCTTTTGGATCTAATTCCTCCAAACTTTTAATATAAAAAATATTATTTATTTCTGGAAAAAATTTAAACATGTCTTGTAACTCATGTAAAACAAGTCTAAATTAAAAGTCATATCTATATGCTCACATGTAACCCAACATGACTTGTTATAAAAATAACTTACATTTTCAAGTATGATTTTGTTATTGATTTTTGTCTTAAATATATTTTTCCCTTCCCTTTATCCTCTTCCTCTTCTTTTTTCCTTTAAATTTGGTCCATTTTCCTTATTGATCCTCCCAAATTGAAATTTGTTTTTTTTTTTAAATCCTTACAATTAAAATAATTGAAATCCCCTAGTTTTGTGGACATTTTTTTAACCTAACACGCGTAGACCGAAACACTAAGTGGTGTGAAGTTGGACCAGTTTGGCATTCTCACTTTCCGTATAATTAAGTTCCAAAAATGGGATTTTCCCTTAGCTAATATATTGTTAAAAATTGTATAAAAAAACGAAAAGAAAAAACAAATAAGCTAAAGACAAAATATGAGATTATTATGTTTTATAATCTGTACTCCGCTTACAGTTAAAAAAATGAATACTTCTGCCTTTCCAAAAAAGAAAGAGGCAGAACAATAATGAAGGGTCCAATTTGCCCTGAAATCCAAATTCCTAAAAAGAATGAAATAAACGAATTTTGAATTTAAACAATAAAAAAAAAAAAGGTAAATGAGAGAAAGTTTTGGTTAGTCCTATGATTTCATCATTTACGCATCTTTAACTTGAAGCTGGAATTGGGTTTCTTGGACTGGGCAAGCCCATGTAAGCAAGCCAGGGGGACATCCTCACTTTTGGGCTGGGCCTGGGTGAAGGAATTGGGCCATAGCTTGCTCAAGCGTGCAGAAGTAGGCCTTGGACAAATTGACCTGCTCCAACGTCTCGATTGCAGTGTCCAAGATAGTCACGGACACACCCAATACGAGGTCCAGCCCAGTGAACCACTTGCGTGTTAAATCTTGAGCAAAGATCTTAAGTTCAAGATCTGATCTTCACTCAGAGAAGGAGGTGAAGATATTTCTAATATGAAAAATGAGTTATTATAAAAAATCTCTCAATATCTGTATATTATTCAAAAAATAATAAATTTTTTTCATTTTTCTCTCTCTAAGATCTCAAAATGAGATCTACCATTAAAAAAAATTAAAGAGATTTTGAAAGATCTTCAATTCTATGTGGTGCTATAGGGTTTACCAAAAAGTGATCTAAAATCTCAATTTAACATCTACCAGTAAAAATACTCTTAAAAAGATTAAATATTGGTGCATCATCCTTTTTGGGTTCGGGTTCGGATTTTCCCCGATAGCCAAAAGCGAGGGCGGGGGCGGGTATGGGATTACTGATACCCGCCCCGCCCCCGCCCCCGCTCCCCACCCCGTAATAAATAATATTAAAAAAATAAAAAAATAAAAAAATATATTATTTTCTAATTTTTTAATTGAATTGATTGATTTTGTTTTGTAATTTTAAAATTATAATCCCATATTTTAAATATGAGTTTGTTATTATTATTTTTTTGTTACATAATTAACTTTTTTATCCGATTTTTCAATAAAAAATTATATTATTTTTTTATTTTTTAAATTTTAGTGAAATAGCAGGGGCGGGGCGAGACGGGGAAAACCCGACCCCCAACAGAGGCGGGGATGGGGATGGGTTTTAAAACCCGACGAGAAATAGGGGCCGGAGCGGGGAGTGGGTTTGGGGGCGGAGACGGGGACGAGGAATATAATATCCGACCCCGCCCTGCCCCGCCCCGTTGCCATGCCTATTCATTAGTGGCACTAAATGAATTAGTCCCAATAAGTAATGAAGTATCATCATCTATAGCACATCTCTGCTGCATGTAACAACCAAATACATAAAAGCATTATTAGGTATTTATATACATAATTTGCTTCACTAATAAGTTGTGTAATTTTGGAGAGGGCCAAACACTTACCTTTACATTGGTGAGATCTACACTCTGCTCCTCAAGAAAGCTTATAAATTCTTTGAAGTTCTCTTCTGTGGGGTAGTAGTGACCACTATATGGCCAAATAGTCTGCATTATTGTGCATGTAACAAAATTTAATAATCATAATAATGACTTTGGTTATGATGTTGTGACATGAAGTGTTGTTAAATGTTCCGTACCTCAAGGGCACCTTGATGGGTCACTAATTTACCAGCTGCTGTGGTTGCACCGCCAGAAAGAAAGCTTGAGTGTTGAAACGTACCCTTTTGTTTTCGCCCCACGTACAAGGTCCTTGTGGTGCTAAGAACAAATATCTATTTGGATTCTCGTCAGTGTCCACTAGCCTACCGTCCTTTTTGAAAACTAGCTTTCCATTTTCAACTATTACTTCATATTCTTCCCTCTGTTTCTGCAATGGTAACAATTAAGAGAGATAAACAATATTATTAAGCGTTTATGTGAAACCGAACGTGGGATTGTTCAGAGATTGATAACTTACCGGTCCAAGATATTTAATGCATTGGCTTTGTAGAGTGCTCCTTGGACATTTCTTAAGATTTATTTCTTTGCCATCCCCAACATCCAACCTAAGTATTATAAAACACCAAGTTAAATCACCATCCATATAACCTTAGCTTTTTACCATCTTCATCATTATAATTACAATCTAGGAGAAATAGATATCTCAGAACAAGAACTGACTTGTAGAAAAATGGTTGAGTGCTTTGACTTTCAAACCAAATATCATAATACATGTGCAAATTGTGTCCATAACGATGATGTGGGCCAATCTGTACAGCAATCAAGAAGGAATTCATTAACTAACTGTGTTAATAACAACAAGACCATAACTTAAAATTAAATTAAATTCCACAGTTAAATAATGGCCGAGAGGGGTTGGGATTGAAGGACTTACACAATGCAGTCAAGATCGTAATTTTAGGTAGGATCGGAGGAGGGGATGAAAGATCGTAAATCGGGGATCGTAGGATCGGATCGAGATCTTACCTATGTCAAAACTCAATACCTAAAATTTCTATATATAATCTATATGCATAAAAAACTCAATAAATAAAGAAACAAACTTAGATTCACATATAAATTCATAAGTCATA
>PYAF01002932.1:375214-391420 GCA_007407185.1 Glycine tomentella | reverse complement strand
CCAAGGTTAGGGCTTTTAATTCCTAAGCTGAAACGGGATCGCTGAGGGATCGAGGATCTTACGATCCTACGATCAAACTCGCGATCTTACCCCGATCCCACTCGCCTCCGATCATACGACCGATCCGGATCGCCGGTGGAAGGAAAAATCGCAAAATCGTACGATCTTACGAGTCAGATCGCGATTTTGACAGCAATGGACTTACAGCTTCAAGCCAATGTTGCAGGGCTAGTTCTTCGGATTGGAAAATAATAAAGGATGGATTATGTTTCTCTAAGGTTACTTTTTTTGGTTTCCCAATATCTATATTCACGATTTTGTGGAATTCAAAGCTTGGTGGGTTTGAATTCTTCTTTTCAGTTTTGTGGGAAAGTGGAAGTCCCTTGTAAAAAGGTTGTGTTTGTATTTCTTTTCTCCTCCTATATGTCATTATCCAGCGACCATAAATAGCATATCCACCACGTAAAGCTAGCGGTCAAAGAAAGTTAGCTTCCATGAAGCACCAACATGCTTTTTATCTGTTGTCTCATATTCTTACACCTAATTTTTACTCATAAGCATTTCGATAAAAATAAAATAAGAATATAAAATTATCATTGCTATAACTTTTAATAAAACAAACTTATCACAATTTATAATTAGATATAGCTTAAAATTTCTTTAGGTTGGTATAAACTATTTACTAAAATAAAATTATCCTTATTTTTTTCTTTTATTTATATTGATTGAGACGAAGATATAAAATAGATTAAATGGATTAAGAAAGAAAAATTACGAATTCAATCCCTCTGTTAATAAATACTACCGAAAAATATTTGCTGACCAAATTAAAAAAAATATTATTTGAGACATGATCCACGTGTGTTCATATCAGTTTTGGTACGGCCATGTCCCAAATACCAACCTTATCTAGTTCTTGAACCTCGGATGTACTCAATTTCTGTCCTGAAAAGGCATGAGTCTTGTGTGCATACACTCCTTCCATTTTGACGTGAATTGCTCTCTTGCTCAACAGCATGATCCTTCTAATTGTAGATGCGTTGATGAATTTCACAGACCACCTAAATGACACTTCTCATATACTCTTATATACTATATAACATCCATCAACCCTCTTTTCCTAGGTACGCACATTCTCTCTCTCCATATATATACCATCTAATTATTGTTACTTTGCTGATTTTTGAATTGGGCATTGAAGTTTTTATGTGGCCATCTGTGAGAAACTGAGAATGTTGTCCATGCCACCCCCTAGCCTTGATGACCACAGTGCGCGCTCCCCCATTGTTCAGCTGTAGATGCGCCTCTAATCGTCATTTTGTTAGTCTCCTAGACCCATATGTTTGAGCAAATTAAACAAATATCTTAGCAAAATATCTTAAAATAAACAAAAAGTAATAATTTATTTAAATATACACTAAATGAATGAGAATTTGACTCAATAAATAAAAAGGTATATATTAGTATTTTTTGTCAGAAACACGTGTTGATAGTCTTCATTTATATCCTTAGTACTACTATTTTAGTAAACGGGCAAATTGTGTTTCATTTATGATGGTCAACGAACCCACTGTCTGGGGGTAACAGTCAGCTGAGAACCCACCCTCATAACCCGCCCCGTTATATCAAAATGATTATAATCACAACTCACAAATAGTTGACAGAATAGTTGATGAAAAAAGAGATAAGAGGCACGAGAGCTATGACTATAAATTTTACATTATATATTTACATTATCTTATTATAATTAATTAAGCAAAGGGTTCACGTATGCATGGACCGTACTATTTTTTAATTTCTTTTCTCCAAACGTGTAGATACACACGATACATCCTAACGTTCGAGAAGAATATTTGATAGTGCCAGTTTGTATAATAATAGAATCAAAGGAAAAAATATATTAAAAAAATAAGTAACTTAGTATCGATCCAGGATCATCAGTACACATATTTTGCTTGTTCTTTAAGAAACCAACTTGCTTACTTCAAGAGAAAATTCTTCCTTTCTTCCTGTCTATGTTGGTTTTAGAAGCTTACTATATTCAAATGTTACACCAGAAAACAGCAAGAGAACAAGTCCTAAAAATATTATAAACTCCAATAATGAAAACTGTGACAGTTGGCTCTCTTTTTTACTATTAGCCGCGCCTCAAAATCAGATGTCAAAATCTTTTATACAGCTAGCAGTTAGTGATCAACACGTAATTGATTTTATGACTAAGTAACATTTTAATGTCCATGCAAGTCATAATTGCACCATGGAAAATTCGATAATGTTGTTAAGACGAAACACAAACTCAATGTTGTACGGTTCTATTTTGAAGGATTGCTGTTCATTTTTCCTTTGTTTATAGTAAAGAATATTTCAGAAGACTTTTTTTTTTTAAGAACCAAATGGCAAATATTGACTGACATGTGGAAGCTAGCTACTGGGATAATTTAGAGTAGATAGAATATAAACGACACTCGCCTGATAAGATGGAAGCTAAAATATGCTCTGATTACTAAGTGAACCAATGGAAACTGCACTACGTAACAACATTACATTACAATATACATCATTAATGGGCCAATGGCCTCTCATGGTCCAATAACTGAACCAACTCGGGCAACAGATGTAAATGGATTTCGGCAACGGACCAGAAAACGAAGCAGGTTTTTTGTATGTACTTTAGTTGGATAGTAAATGCTTTATTCACCAATTTACTTGGTGCACCCCCAAAACTTTTATTATCGCCATCTTACCTTTATCCCCTCTCCCACTCTCTTCTTCTCTCCATCTTCCTCTTCACCGCATAACACCTTCTCGTGGTGGCGGCAGGTCTAAGCTCAGGGCCGACGTAGTGTGGGAGCTTGGTGAAAGTCCGATAGGTTGCGACGTGGGAGAAGTTAGAGGAAGGAAGATGCACCATGGCAAAGGAATCAAAGAGCATGACCATCATGTAATGAAAGCTAATTCGAGAACCATAATTTTGGATTGAATAATATGAAATACATTTGAATTACGTAATTTGTAATATATTTATATGTATTACGGATCAATCTCTGTAATACATACAAATGTATTACATATCAAATAATTTAGAATATATTTTTCCTTGAAACTTGAATAAATTTAATAAACAAAAATAATGAAGTTCAAAATTTTATTCAAAAACTAAAAAACAATTCAAAGACTACAAATTTAACAAAAAAAAGTAGAGGGACTTGACAATCAAATTGTTGTTCAGACATTAAAAATTGAATTTTGAAAAAGTTTTAAAACTAAAAAACTTAATTAACCCTGAAAAAATGTTTTCTTTTTTCATGATTATTTCTTCCTCTCTCTTTTTAACATTCATACAAAGTGTTAGTGTCGACTTTTTGTCAAACTTTCTAATTCTGTTATTGCTATTCAATAAAGTATTATTCTTTAATAAAAAATTTACATATAATTTATAATTTTTTGGTGAATATTTTTAAAATTACCCTTGTCGTAAATATTTACTATAAAATTTATACTTAATGTTTTACTGTACATCTATCATTATTATCCTTTTGAATAACAAAACTTTCTCAACGACAACTTGGTTGCATCTTAACTCACGGCAATCAAGTCCTACCTAAAGAAAATACACGTGGTGAATCTTAGAACGCACAACGTTTGCAATGTGTCAAGTTACTAGTGAAAAATCGAAACTGCATTGATTTAATAATGATAATGTATTATATCATAACTATATACAGGAAATTATCCACCAAACTCTTGGATGTTTCATGTTAGGGAACGGAATTAAAACGTAAGCTATGTTAGTTTATTCCATAATGAGCCAGAATATTTAAGACGAAAGAAAGTTGCAATGGAGTTTTCGGTTTGTGTTGCATTACGATGAGAATGCTGGTTTCTGATCTGGACTCGGGCCATTTGTATGTCACGTTAATGCTCCTCTAATAACTGACTCGGGCAATTCAGCAATTAAGTTGATACGAACTCATGCAATTTGGAGAACTATATCATAAGGATTTGTTAATATCTTATATTAAGAATTTTTCAGAATGTGCCTCTCAATTAACCTAGTGCTTATACTAAAGAAAGAAGTGATTTTATTTCTGACTGATAAAAAAAAAAAAAAAAAAAGTGATTTGATCCCATGGGAAAGACAAAGGGAAGCAGGGAACTGAAAAGCATTTTCTGTATACAAGTTTACAACTTAATTACATAGTTAATTACTACATCACAAGAGAGGCTTAGTTATGACTATATATGCTGATATAGGACTTGAGATCCTAAGTTAACAAAAGGAACACAAAGAGGAGAGGGCTATGTATACAACAGATGAACAATTTGGACCCGGCCAAAAACACAAAAACATGAAAAGTCTGGCACTCTCGCTTGATCATATAAAAAGCAGGGGCGAGCATCTACATCCTACACTTTCAAAGCTGGTAAGTGGTAATTAAAGAGCCTTGTAATATTAAGCTCTTCATCTTGTGTTGCAGCAGAGCATCTACACAAACACACTCTTGCAACCTGCACACAATTTCAAATGCAACAATAAGGGCCACCAGATTATTCAAAACTATTGAGATTTATAAAGTTGGAAAGGAACATTTACCAATTGCAAGGCACTATTCCACTAGTGACATTAATTCAACTGGTTTGTTCCACCAATCCACTTGCAGATCCAACAGACCAATCTGTTGGCTTAGTAATCAAATCCTCTAATTCAAGATAGATATTTGAGTCATTCACATCTAGTTCTTCATCAACTATAGAATTTTCTCTCATTAGTTTTTCTGACATAACATTATAGGCAGAAGAAGATGCATCTTGCGCACTTGCTCTAGAAATACCATGAGCCCTTAACCCTTGCAAAGAGTTGCATAATTCATCTTCCAAAGGAGATGGAGTTGGGTGCTCCATCCTACCAGTGTTCACAGTTTCAGACAGAAGTCCATTGAGTTCAGATTGCAATGTAGCAAATTGTTTTTGACCTTGTTGGTGTCTATAATCAAAATTAGATGTTGCTTCCATGGTCTTGGGGAAGGGTACATGGCACGGGGTTCCCATCAATCTAGGCCTCTTAACCATTTCATTACCATCAATCTCTCTTTTTCGCCTAATCTTATGGACTAACTGCTCAACAAACGCAGGCCTTCTAGCCATTCTGGTGAGGAAATACATCATCTGATACTGCTTCATCTCTGCACACCGAATTCTCTCCTGAACATTTGTGAGCTGAACATGAGAATTCTCCTGCTGCTGCCTCAGCTTCAGAATCTCCACCTTCAAAATGTTCTGGTCCTTCTTCAGCTTCTCCACTTCAGAATCCACACATGGCTTCATCATATTGAATGCTCCCTGATGCAGCTTGTTGTACTTACTCCTCCTCCTTATGTTCTTCAGCAAATGCTTCTTCCCTCCTTGGAATCCTTCATTCGCAAACTCCCAACGGTCCGAATCAACCTTCCTAAAGCCCTGTACCCACAGATTAGAAAACGTCATTGCCATCACAATAATTATATTGTATAAATTCAGATGAATACAATTCCCCAATCACTTCTGACGGGATCCTTTAATTATGCATACAATTAGACCCAAAAATAAAATATTATTAGATCACAAGATCACGTTACAAGTATTATGAAGATCTAATCAGAACCTTTATATTTTAATCCCAACATATAGTAACTACTCCTTCTTAACTTGTTTTAGCTCCTTTACATACATTTCTACTTTGTTTTAGTCCCTTCAATTTTAGAAGGCAAGGATTAAAAGTATACATGTAGAAACTAAGATGGATAGTTTTTGAAAATGTAAAAATTGTGCAGGGATAGAGACTAAATAAGTAAGCAAAGAGGTAATTAGGGCTAATTTGATGTATTAGTATAAGTATAATTTTCCAGAAAGAAGAGGACATAGAAAATTTAGAGAAAATTAATGAGACATAGAAGAAAAGCTAAGGAAGTGGGAATTTTTTTGACTGACATAGGTGTTGAGCTGGCGAACGAAGCTGGAGAAATTGCTGTGCTTGAAGTACTTTGGGAGAAGGGATTTGGAGAATTCGTGAGAGTCCCAAACGATGAAACTGTCGCGAGTTTGGCTCCACGACACAATGGGGTCGGTGTGAGGGTCCTCCACCATTTCGAACGTCTTCTTCAGGAACGGTGGGGGACCCACCTCGTGCAACCCTTCCATCGGTTTCGGCGACGAAGACCCGTTAATGGCGCCGTCATCCATCTCTTCTTTCACTACGTGAGCCGTCATCGTAACTTCTTCCGTCGTCACTCCCGAGTCCCTGCTCTCGCTCAAAACGTCGTCGTGGGGATCTCCTTCGCTGTCTTCGAACAACTCTACTTTCACTCTTCTTACTTCTACTTCTCCCATGGTGCTGTACTGCTTTTTATTTATTCACCACCACCACCGTCACCACCGCTCCTTAACATCCGCTTTTTACTTTCTGTGCAAATGTTGAATAGTTGCCACTTGCGAGTGCGAGAAACAGATAAAGTGTTTTGTTTTCTTCACACAGATCTTCTCTGTTTTTCCATTTATAGACGATAATAAACATTTTAAATAAATAAATAAAGGAAAGAAGCTGACACGACATGAGAGAGGAGAGTGGCGTATCTTTCAGACTGTCCATTTTGGGAAACTCCGTTCGACAGCCACGTTTTCACGCCTCTTACTTTCTTTTTGTTGCCACTTGTACGTATATAATCAAGCTAAGGTTCAAATCTATTTTTGGAACATCAATTCACCTTATCCCTTTACGTCTCTTTTACTATTTCTTGAATAAAACATAAACAATACTACATCAACGAAAATAATTATTAACGAAGCAAGAAAATGTTGGAGTGTATTTTAAAGAGAGAAAAGTTAATTATAAAAAAGACAAGAAGAAACTCACTTTAGTTAATTGGCAAATTATTATTATTGATAACATATGTGCTGAGTTACTTAGGCAATTGAGATAGTTTAAGATTAAAATATATATTTTAAGTTTGAAATTTAAAATATTATAGCATACATAATATTATTAACTTATACGGAATTGGTATGGATGGACTCAGCAGATATGCAACATCCACATGCTACGCGTCCAAAAGATTGAAATAAAAGTGGCCTTTGTCAAAACTAATGTTAAAAAAAATTTATGGTATGACGATAAGTCATCATCTCCCTTATACTCTGGTCGACACACATGCTACAATGGAAGCGACAAAGGATTGCAATCCCGCACACTTAAAAACAAAATTAACTCAATTTAAGAATATATTTCAGGCGCATGGTATTCTTGAGAATATATTTTTTGGAAATACAATATTATACCTTAAAACAAACTTTCCTTGAATGAATTGAATGTTACAACTTACAAATATCTAATTCGTTAACTTGTTCTTTTTAATTTTAAATGTCTAATTCAATAAATAATTTTATCTTAAAATAATAAATAAAATCATTTAAAAATAAAGCCGATACTTTTGGATTAACTGAAATTCAAACTGCTAGAATTTAATTAAATTTAACTTTTTAACATGACAAACGAAACATAACCTTGACATAGCCTTTGTTCAGACTTTAAGATGATATGTTTATAGTAAACTTTAGTCTTTTAAACTAACTATGTGATTAATTAAATCTTGGTGTATAACTTAATTAATTACACTAAAAATTCTTAGTTATTTTTCAATGATGTACTATTTTGAAAAAAAAACAAACACAAGTCCTCAACATAAATAAAGCATGTGTTGTGACTTGTGAGTTGTGAAGCAGTAAGAGCCACATTGGGTTTCTGTTATGTCTGAATAATTGTGTTTTAATTGGGAAAAAAAGAAATACCGAAAGAGTGGCAGATAGATAAACTCGTTGCAGAAAAGATTTAACGGTTACGGTCCATGTGGTTCGGTTACTGCGTCATCGTTGTCAGTGATCACTTGCATGCATGACAAGTGTAGCGGTCCGTTTCTCTCTGTTGAATGTTTTAACACAGCTTTATCAAGTTGTACTACATTGATTCATTGAAATATAAAATAACATTTTTAATAAAAATTGGAATATAAATAGCTAGAGAGAAAGAATTGAATGTATGTTAAAAAGTGTATGAAATTGGTATTGGCTTATCGGTTAGCATTTCTCTTTTTGACTTTGTAATAAAATTTTGAAATAGATAAATATCTAGTAAACTTGATCTTTTGAGCTTGTTATCTCTCTTAAAAATTTATTTATCAAATTTGTGTTTCGGGATATTATATGTTAGTTTGTGTCGAAGCAAAATCGGTTAACCAGGACCTGAAGAATTAAAAAAAAGGTAGATGATGTGTTTTTCTTGCTTCCTTTGTTGCCTTGAAAACCATAATCCATATTTATTATGAGGTATAGCACCCCTTATAAGTAGTAGGGATGACAATTTCACCAGTTGATTACATTCATCTCAATTTTAACGAGAAAAAATTGAATTGATCGATTTTAAAGGTTTTGATAATATTGATATCTTCTTCATTCTGCCCCCTGATCTCACCCTTGTCCTGCACCTATTTATCCTATAATAGCATAAATAATAATGATATTCATTTAAACTTTTGTTACTATTTGCTATGTATAATAATAATTTAGTTAAATTTTAATTTATTTTGATTATTTTAACAATATAATTTTTTTAAACTTATCATTTATATATATCACGTCTGATAATTTGATTAACTATCATAATAAAGAATTTAAAATATATAAAAATTAAGGATAATTTTAATTAGTTGAAATCTATAAAATTTTATATTAATTAAATGCATATAAAAATTAAACTCTCATTTTTTTTCTTTTAACTTCTTTTGGGGGAAGGAATTTGTGTTTGTAGGCATGCGTTTTGTATTGTTATTCAATTATCTCATATCAATGTTCAATATGATAATTTAGCTAAAATAATCGAGGAGAAGAAAATAAAAGAATGAAAAGGATTTAATCAATAAGTAAAATTATTTTATACTATTATATATTCAATAGTGTCATTAACAACGTATCATATTGTTTATATTTTATTTCAAACTTCACGTAAATTCTATCGAAGATAATTATGTTCAAATATTTAACAAATTTATATATCTAAAATTCAAACTTAAGACTGTTATCAAATTTTCATATTAATTAATTTATATGTTTAATGATACATATCAATATTAATATAAAATATCAAACTTTTTATATTATTTTGTTGGTTCAGGATGAATGCAGTATTTCCAATTACATATTTTCTTATGATAAATCCATATCAACATAAACAAAGTAGAAGAAACAAACTAAAGAAAACAAGATGGGCAGAGGCGAGGTTCGATGGGAAAAACCGATCCCTGTTGGGGTGAGAGTGAGGGGCAAATTTATGACCCCCACATTTTTCGAGAGAACGATAATAGGATTTTAGAGGCGAGGTGGGGGTGGTATAAGCAAAAATCGCCTCCGATCGCCCTCATTGTCATGCCTACTTATAAGAAGCATAAGGGGCCGCTTCTCACCTCAAAATTGTGGCTACAGGCTTAACACCTCATTCTTAATCACATGCAACAAAAATTTGATAAATGCTAAAATATTTAAGAAAATGTTTTTCATTTATTAGCTTTAATTTCATTCCTTCAAATAAGGTAAATAATATAATTAGTTTTCTTTGATAAATATTTTATCTTATAAAGATATATTAAATAAAAAAATGTAATTTCTCTTATTGTATTTTATTAAAATAAAATAAAAATACGTGACGAGCAAAACTAAATCATACTTAAAAAAATAAACTAATCCAAAAAATTATAAATATATTTCTATGTATTTTTAATATACTTTTGATGTATTTTGTAAATTAGATTATATAAAATAGAATTTAAATAGATTAGTATTTATATATTTGGAAATCTAATATAAAATATATTTATAAATTATATTATAAAAATATATTAATTAATTTTTTAGTTATTAGTAATTATTAAAATCATTCGAAAAGAACATATATATTATATAATTAGTATTTGGTCACAGTTATTATCAACTCTATATACGAATAATTTATTGTTGAATGATTTTAATAAATTTACTAATAATGAAAAATTATTATTATGTTTTATATCTTTTTTATTGTATTTTATATATTATAATTTATAAATACATTTTGTATGTATTTTAAAATGAATATATAAATATATTTTAAAATATATAAATACTAATCTATTTTATTAGTATAATATATATATATATTAAAAATATATTTAAAAGATGATAAATCAAATTACACATATGTATAACTTTGATAACTATTACATCATTCTTATAAATTAATATAGAATGTGATTTTTATTAATTCAACTGTTGAATCTACATATTACTAAGATCGTTTATGTTAAATTTTGTTTATACTGAAAAATAACAAAAAGATAATTAAATAATTCATATTTAAATATATTTTAAAATATTTATATTATGTCGATTTTAATCTATATGAACAAGTAATAAATTATTTTTTATTAATATAAAATTTTGCATATATGATATATATGAAATAAACTTTCAATTAAACAATGAATTTTAAGAAAATATTATCCAATTAAAAGTTATAAAATAGTGTCTAAGTTACTATATTAATGTAATTTGATCCCTCCTCTATTTAAAATATATTATATAAGTAGTATTTGGCCACTATTGTCATCAACTCTAGATACGAATAATTTTTTGTTTAATGACTTTAATAATTTGATTAATAACAAATAGAATTTTATTGATATATTATATATTTCATATAATATAATTTACAAAATATATTTTAAAAAATACATTAAAAATATATTTCAATAATCTATTAAAAATGCATAGAAAATATATTAAGGAAATTTATGGATTAGTTAATTTGCCACATATTTTGTTTTATTTACATGAATAAAAAGATAACTACCGAAAATACAAGAGTTATCATACCTGTGTCCCTATTTTTATTTTGCATTTTTTACTAAAATTGAAGTATATTTAGAATTTATTTCATAATGCATTGGTGTGAATATGCTAATATTAGTTTAATATGATTTTTTTATATCGTATGCATGTCAATAGTGGTATAAAGAAGTGTAATTACTATATACACAAACATAAAAAAATGTTAGAAATAACTCGTTAGTGTTGTGCCCAGGTGTTTCCATTTTTACTATGCTAAAATTATATATATATATATATATATATATATTTATGTTGTGTATGTGCATGTGTTTGCATTTTTATTTTTTTATTGTGTTTTTTTACATTAACATTTATTTTTTTTCAATTTATATCATTATGAATTGATGTGTATAACAGTAAAATAGAAAACTTTAATCATATACACATGAAAAAAAAGAGTAAAAAATAAATAAATACATAAAGTAAAAATATTATTTATGTATAATACTTTGATAATTAGTATTCATAAAATTTTCTTAATTGATAAATCAAATAATATATGTGTTTTAGGATAATTTTTAGTTTCTCTAATTAATAATCATAAATTAAAAGAAGAACTAATTTTAGAGTAAGTGAATTATTTCTCATCTTTTTTAAAGTAAGTGAATTACTTCTCATTTTTATAAGATAAAATTTTCATCAAAGAAAATTAACTATATCATTTCGTTGTTGGAGGGGATTAAATTAAAACTAATAAATGAAGAATATTATTTATTATATTTTATCACTAGTCAACTTTTTATTAATTGTGTGTAAGAATGAAATAAAAACCCAGGGAAAGCTCGGCGCCCACCGCACCAAAAAATGATGAAGGGCAAAACCAAAGGAATGAAAAAAAAAACGGTGGTTGCGGGCACATATGCAACGACGTCAGAGCCATGTCGTTTCACGGGATCAATAATATTAATGGGATAGGTTTGGTATCTATAATAATTGCATATACTTTATTAGCTATTAACGTGACACGCATACAAGTTGAGTCCTGACTTTTTGGCATCAAGACAGAAGGTGATAAAATGAGATAATTCGTAAAATGAATGTGATCCAATTGTGACCCAAAATAGACATTACCACTAGCTATGAATCTATGATTAAGCTTGACTAGACTCTAGGGTGGATCCATGTGTCATGTGTGCGTTCACTTTTCTTTTCTTTTTTTCTTCTTCCCAGATTTGTATCAGTATTGATCAGGTTCCGCAAACTGATCGAGGTGTATTACTAATCGGTCATGAAATAAGACTAGTTAGTATGTGTGAAATTTTGAAGCATGGGAGATCTCAGCCTAAGATATTGAGCAATCTTTGCTCTAATTGTGAAGCTCCGTACACTCATGTTTACAAGGATTTTTGCTAATCAATAGATCAATTTTAGTTACATGAGATCAATAACTAATGTCGAGTTAATAAAGAGAAGGACATGAAACATATTCCTGATAAAAATGTGGTAATTAAGGCTTTTTGACTTTAAAGTAACTCACAGCATTATTTGGATATTATATATTCATAAGCATATTCATATTGAAAATATGAAAAAGGGAGAGGAAACCAAAGACAATAACTCATAGCATTTGGATAGCCAGCCTGTGTAGTACGGCCACAATATTGTCACGCTATTTCTTGCAGTCTAAGTGGTCACCTCTAATTTAAAGGTCTATGCGAGTGAATATTTTTCGAGAATGAACTTGCTTCAAACAAAATTCTGTTAGAATCTTGATTCAAGTCACAAGTCTTATTTTAAATCACAAAGTAAAATCATATTAGAAATTAGATGTCCATTAGCATCATCCGTGGCACATAAACTCGAAAACTTGTAAAGCTGTCTGCTATATTGCTTCCAGTTCCTGTAATATCTTTTTAAACATGAAAACAATATGTTGTTTTGAATGATAGAGTGGGACATTTTGATAATCCAAGAATTAAAGCATTTGATAATTCAGCTATTTTTGAACTTGCTGTTGATGCTATAGTATATATAGTGTCATGATACATTCCAATGTTGTAGTATGAATGCATGATGGCATAATTTAATTCGTTATACTTTGCAATTTTAATTCCTTATGTCTTCGGTGGTCTTTTACTTCCATCAATATATTGTAAAATAAAAAACTTCCACCCTCAACTTTATATGCACGGTGGGTATCAGTAGCATACTATTCTTTTAACCTTCAAAAATTATTCTGCTTTCTCTTGGTTTCGTGTGCATCAATAATCAGAAAATTAAACGCAATGTCAAATCTGCATTCCAAATTCTGAATATAACAAAATGTAAATGGCAGTTACCTCTTCTTCTAGCAAAGTGTAAACGACAGTTACCAAAGTGTCAACAGGGACAAATTGGATCTGTAACCGATTCCTTTAGTTCCTCAACCGACTACAGAAGCCTTGTGTTCAATGACAGATATTTCCTTGCTCGCCATGTTCGGCTGCTGCGTAAAGTGCGTAAGAGCATGAAGCTCATCCATATTTATAAAAATTGAATAATAGGCACTTCTTTTAAAATGCTTCAACTGCTAAAAATATAAAACTACAATTAAATATCAAGAAAGGTCCAAACTGAATATCACCCATGCACAATGTCTCCACGCCCATCAATTTTTCTTTTTAGATTTTATAGCGCACCATCAAATTGAAAACTGTGCCATCTTCGTTGGGCTTACATGTATGCACATAATAGCACGACACCATTTTTATCAAATGGCTCGTGAGTACCAAACCGAGGTGTTAGAATTTGCAATGTCTTACATGCTGACATGATTTTAAACATGTACGAGTAATAAAGATAGAGTGACTTATTCCTTCCCTGAATTTCTTCGTGATTATGCGGTCGGGGACAGTTTGCCTCGGCCCCACGGTTGAGCTCTTACCAAATTCTGAACTGTTCCACAGATCGATCTCCATTAGCGATATGATTTCTTACTTGGTATGCCGAGCTCGTCCGAGCAATAGGAATGGAACCTACGAAGTCACTCCGATGCTTATCAGAATAATGTGTAATTGGAATATGTCTTTACCTGCTGTGTACCCATGTATTTATAATTGGAAGAGATTCCATATATAGTTGTGGATTAGTGGGATTGATGATGGTTTTTATCTACAATACCATGGCCAGTACAGATACCATTCCCAATAATAATCTGTGGAGTTGGTGGCTTGTCGTGCAAATTCTGTGTCTTGCAAATACTTGTAACATAGAATTAGTAATCTAAGTGAATACTAATCTAGGTTCTTGTTTCTAAAGTTGTACAAATACTACTCGCTTGTTCAAGCTAGTACAATACATGAAACAGCCATGAAATATAATAATCAAACACAAAACTGCAAAACATTATTATTATTTACAAAATTTAGAGTCAACGGAGTTGTACAAGAGAAAAATAATGAAATGACAGAAGGAACGAGCTAGCTATCAAGATTCAAGACTAGACAGTAGACAGTAGACAGAACAAAGATTCCAAGAATGGATCTGTAACGCGCGCACTCGATCAAGGACTCATGGTGAGGTGGAGAGATAAGTCGTCGTTCATTGAAGCAGTTATGGTATCATCTGCAGACTGATCGAAGGGCCAAGTGACAGTGTTTGGTGCAGGGACAGGTTCTCAACTAATCTAGTTACATCTTATAAATAAAATATTGTTTATTTATATTTAAAATAATCATAAAAATCTAATAAGACGTTATCTTATCAAATTTCATCTAAATTCTTAATTTCAATTTATATTCAAATCTGAAAATTAAAATCACATTCAAACATGATAGTTATGTAATTTACGATCAGTTGGGGGAAAAAAATCCGACACTGTATATAAGCAATTGGAAAAAAAAAACACGAGAAATGATAATTCTTTCGAACGACTTTTTCCGAAATGTTAGCCGCCACCGGAAACATGACACTTGTCAATTATTTAATTATGTCTTTAAAAAAACTTTTCGTTTCCAAATCTGCCCTTTACACTTATCGGATATGCATATGCAACCCTACACATGCTGTCAGACCTGCAATGATTGTTCAGGGCTGAGATCGATGGTTTGGAGGTTGCACAACTCGCCCAGGTTCGCCGGAATGTCGTCGGAGATGAAGTTGCGGTCGGGAACCAAAGGTTCTTCAAATCATAGAGAGATTCAGGGAGAGGACCGTATATCCGGTCGGGAGCGATGGTGAACACGGCGAGTGCGGAGAGCTCGCCGACGTCGAGGTCGAGGCAGCCGGTGACACCGGGGGAACTCGCCAAGGTGTGGAGGCGGTTGAGCACGATGACCTTGTTGAAGTTGCCGGCGAAGATCTTGAGTAGTGCTACAGTACCGCCGCTGCCATCCCCTGCATGGTTGGTGCCTTGGTGGCTGGTGCTCTATGTTCTGAAGAAAGAGAGTAAAAGGGAGGGCAAGTTTGGAAAAATAAAAGAAATTATAAAAGTAAAAAAAAAAAAAAAAAAATAGTTCACTGATGTCATTTCTTAACATTGTAGGCTGATAATTCCGCTTAAATGATTCGGAAGCTTTAGCGATGCTCAAAAACATAATCACTGCTCCCTCGCTCTAACCAAGTTTGGTCATTGACTAGGATGATTTACTTTTTTTTTATAATTATTGTTTTTTATGTTAAAAAAATACTTACATATTTATATTTAAATTTAATATATACAACGAATAATATTTAAGTTTATTTTTATTTCAAAATTTCTTCATTTTTAAATTTAAAAGTATTAAAGTTATATTTTTAATCTATTATATATTTTAATTATGTTGCAATGATTTATATTTACAAGAGTTTTAATTATGATTTTTTAATTATGATTATATCTCAAAAGTATTAGTCTCATGATCAAAATATACTAAAATATTTCGAGGTTAAAAACTAAATACTTTAATTAATTTGGTCATTATAAAAAAGTATTATTTTGTAGCACAAATAATTATAAGAAGATAAAATCATTTGGATGATTTTTTTTATATAATCATTGAGTTCTTACATCAAAAGAGTCCAAGATATTAATATTTAAATTTATCATGTACAACTTTTATATGAATCATGTTTATATATTTTTTATATCAAAACATTCTTCATTTTTAATATGGAAGTTTTAAAAATTATATTTTTATATACAATATACACACATATATAAGGGTTAAATATTTTTTTAGTTTTTTCAATATAGCGCTTTTTCCTTTTAATTCCTATAAAAAAAATTATTCTTTATAAATTATGATTGTTTTATTTTTCATTCTTATAACATTTTAGTATATTTTGATCATGAGACTAATA
>PYAF01002932.1:360152-375114 GCA_007407185.1 Glycine tomentella | reverse complement strand
TTATTTTAATATTCAAAGGGTTATATAAAATTCTTTAAGAAATAAAAACAAAAAAAAAATATAATTTGTAATGACAAAAAACATAAAAGCTATTCCGTTCATTATTGTCAATAAAAATATGAAAATAATATTTTTGTAAGAACAAAAAATTAAAAAATATTAAATTACAAAGATAAAAAAACATATTTAAACTTATATATAAAGTAAAATACTATTTCTATTTTTTATTTATAAGACTCAATTCCTTTCAGAAGGATTGAAAAAAAAAATTATCATAACATTGCAAAAATAAATTATACTTTTTATTGTAGGAAATTATTTGCTATGAATAGAAATTATATTTTTATTATTATTTAAGATATCTTTATAAGATAAAAATTTTATTAAAGAAAACTAACTATTCCATTTCCTTGTTATAAGAAATCAAATTAAAATTAATAAATGAATAATATTTTTTCTTTTTATTTTATCACTTCAACTTTTATTTTTTAATCTTATATAAAAGTGTGGGATGTTAAGTATGTGTCCACGCAGAACTATTTCGGCTAAAGCTCGGTGTCCAACGCAACAAAAACATGAAAGACAAAACCAAAGGAATGAAATAAAAACGGTGGTTGCAAGACACATGCAACGACGTCAGAGCCATGTCGTTTCACGGGATTAATAATGGGATAGGATTGGTATCTATAATAATTGCATGGACTGTATTAGGGATTAACGTGGCACGCATAAGAGTTTTGAGTCCTGGCTTTTTGGCATCAAGACAGAAGAAGAAAACGTGGCTCAAAATTAGCCTCTTAATATTTGTCGCGTGATCTTATCACTATACCCAAATAGGGAATGAAATGAGATAATTGATATAACTAATGTGATCCTACTGTGACCTAAAATAGAAATTACTACCTATGATTAAGCTTGACTTATACTCTAGAGTGGGGTCCATGTGTGCGTTCACTTTTTCCAGATTTGTATCAGTATTGATCAGGTAGGTTCCACAAACTGGTGGAGGTGCATCACCAATCGGTCATGAAATAAGACTAGTTGAGTGTGTGGAATTTTGAAGCTTTTGAAAGTCAAATGGCCACGTAATTGGTTCAGCATGAATAAAGTGGGACACATATAGCTATCGTGTAATGCACGAGGGCACTGTGTTTAAATGTTGAGGTTGAATTTGCATTGTGGTATTGAAAGATGGTTGTGCAAATGTCAAAATCCTCCTAACATACAAGACCCACCTAGTATGATTCATGCCTCTCATTTTTAACTTAGGATAGAAGAATGAGCAAAGCGTCGACCTTTCGTTGCAAAACATATTTCATATTGTTGAATTATATAAGTAAATAAAAAGATATAGTTATGAAAATAAGACAAACAGACTAGTTAAATTAAAACATATATCAAAATAGGTCAGTTAATTGTTTAATTATAGACGAAATATAAGATTGTTAGTTTTTATATTAATTGTTTCTAAAACTATATTTAAGATAATTACCATCAGTTCACATTAAAAGTTGTATTATTAATGTATCAAAAGTAAACTTTAAATTTAAGACCTACTAACTAGAGATGAGAACAAGACAAAATACATCAAAATCCTATGATTTAACTTGCATCAAACTTAAGTTACACCAAACTTATTTTGTAACGCCCAGCCACTTGCAGGATCAACGACTGTCCCTACATACTAACACAAGACTTTTCAGTGTGCTTTGTCCTCACTCACACACTTCCTGAGAAACTTCCCAGGAGGTCACCCATCCCAAGATTGCTCCAAGTCAAACACGCTTAACTGTGAAGTTCTTATGTTATGGGCTACCGAAAAGTAGATGCACCTTGTTGGTATAGGTAGTACCTATTAAATCCTTTAAGTTATCCTCAATTGTACAGTCCCATACCTGCACAGCCTCTAGTTCCCTCTTGTTCGGGTGTGTATTCGATTCATTCATGTACCCCTCCCGCTGGAAGCCTGCCAGGAGCCGCTCCTTGTCCGTGTCTCACTGCACCGGCGATCACTCCCCGCCCTCGTCAGCGCCCGGGATGTTACATATTTGCTATGGGGATCTGATGAGTCTTAGCAGCTGAACTATGGGCTATCCATAAAGGATTACAACTTGCTTGTGATAGAGGGTTTATCAAGATTGAAGTGGAGAGTGATTCTCAAAATGCCGTGGAGTAAATTGTGGATGGATGCTTCCATACCCATGTTCATTTTAACGTAGTAATTGATATTAGGAATCTTGTAAGGATCGGACTAGGTCCTCTGTATCTTTTTCTCATGTATTTCGAGAAGTCAATAATGTGGTAGCTGTGTTAGCTAAGCATGGTCTTACTCTTACCATTCTGTGGACACGAGGCTATTTGATGTTCAGCCAAGAAGTTTTCTTTCCTTCTATTTGTTAACAGATTTTGCTGGTATTTGTTTTAATAGGTTTGGTTGAAGGGGATGTTCATTTTGCCCCCTTCTGCGCATACAAAAAACAAACTTATTTGATATATAAGTTAGATAAAGCTTTTTTTTTTAAAAAAAAAACCTCTATTTAATTAAGAAAAACATAAGATTTTGTGTCAATTTTTTTAAACCTATCAAGACAAACTACTTAAATAAATGCAACTAATACAATTATCATAACATTATCATTATTGCATTGAAATTTTATCATAATATTTTGATATTATATGCTATATATATTTGTTAGTATATTTGAAATCTTATTTAGAGATACATGTTTGTAATCTTATTTCATACATTTTACCATACATCAACAAATTATTGATTGAAGTGATATCATACTTGATCCCCTTAAACAAATTGAGTCTTGTGAATAAAAAAACGTGATTGTGAGGTAAAAATTCCACCAAACCTGATAAGCCAAATTCTCATATAGAAATTAGTCATTAACAAAGTTAGTAAATACTTTGTATCAATAATAATATGATAAAAAAGTCCACTTTACTATACAATAGACTTTAAAAAAATAGTACTTTTGGGACAAATTGATCTTTTTTAAGAGGAAAATGTTAGAATTTTCTTTTCCAATAATTAATGTGGACTATTGTTATAAGATAATTATATTATTTATTTATCATTAGTTCATTTTATTTTATGTAATCAAATTAAGTGAGTCCGTTAGACACAACTAGAAAAATGCAATTTAGCTACCGAAATTAGTGACCGCAACATTTCAGTCTCTATTAGGAACCGAAATAGCAACCGAACAAATTCTGTCTCTAAGTGTGGCCGAATTTGCAATCGAATTTAATCATGGTTGCTAGCTTGCATCAACGACTGAATTAGCAACCGAAATGAAGAGTCTCTGAAATGTTCGTTCGCTATTTCCGTTGTTATGTATTATTGGCTTGCTTATTGTTACAAACATTAAGTATTTATTGTGACAATAACTCAGTAAGGTTATACTCCAACAACAATAGGAGTTCAACCAGGCTAGAGGTTATTGATATAAAGTATATGGTTGTTAAAGAAAAAATTAAGAAAAATAAAGATATTTGTAGAACATATAGGAAAATACGGTATGTTAGCTGACTCGCTAATTAAGGGTTGACACTTAAAGTGTGAGCATATATGTTGCTCGTATGATGTTGTTTCAGTTGTTGTCTTGATTTAGTGGGAGTCTTTATGTTTTACGTTTTGATTCAGATTTCATGTATTTGATTTTCTGCATAAATAAATATTACAATTTATAAGTTTATTATGAAACTTATTTAATTAAGTACAATATTTAAATTGTACTTAAGGACTTAAGATTGATCTCGCTAAAGACTTATGTTGGACCAATTGAAAATAGACATGATTGAGATCACATTGCATATAATTTTCATGTTGCTTATCCATATTAACCTATGTCATTAAGTGTATTGATATGGTGGTCATTGGGGTCTGTCGCATTTGTTGTAGCGACGAAAGCCACACCGATTCTATTATTGATACATGAGATGAACCAGGTTGTTAAGATGAAAGTCTAAAGGTAAATAACATACAGGTGTACACCTAAGGATTTTTTTTTATATAATTGTTACAATATGTAGTCCAAGTAGGAGATTGTTGAAATTTTCTATTCCAATAATTAATGCGGGCTAGTATTATAAGGAAATTATATTAGTTATTTTATCATTAGTGAGTTTTATTTTATGTGATCAAATTAAGTGAGCCTGTTAGACTATTAAATAAGATGATATGGACTTAAGTGAGCATATGTTAGTGTTGACCCATTAGAGAATAATGAAAACCCTATTAGATTGACATGTTATAAGAAAGTTATGGTTCTCAATATACCGATTCGTCACACATAATTTATCTTCTCTCCATCTCAAGAGTTACGAATGTCTCATTTAGGAATAAAGAGGCTCTGATTGAGGAAGAACCATAATATCATTGTTCATGATGGACAATCACAAAGACCTTACAACAAATGTCGAAGAACGCTTAGATAAGGAATCAACTATGATATTTTATCTAATATTTAATAATCAAATATGTTGTAGATCTTATGACTTTTGGTGAATTATCCTAGATTATAAACCTTTGAATTTTTAACTTCCACATAAAGAATAAAAATTAAAGATATTCCAATAGATAAGTCTACCCTTTCAAATCATATCACTTATAAATTCTAGCCTAGTTTTATTTCTATCTTTATATCAAATTCGCTTTCTTACACCCCTTTTTTTGGGTGAAATTCTTGCACCTTTAAATAAGGTCACACATACAAATTTTAAATATGATGCCAGAGTCCATACATAAAGTAGAGCTTGAAATCCAAATAAAAAAATATAAGGCCCAATCCAGAAAGGTGACGATTTTTAAAAAAGAAAAAATAGGGTTTAACTAAAGAATAGGATTCCTAAAAAAAGCTAAAGAAAGGAAAGAGAGTTTAAGCAATAAATGAAATTAAAGTACCCATTCAAAATAAATACGAAAGATATGTCTCACTGGGTCAAGTTAGAAATTAGAAAATTTAATTACAACAAGGTCAATTCAATTGGGCTTAATAGAAAGTATACATAAATCTTTCGTTGAGATGGATTATAGGCAATTTTTTGACAAACAATTCAATTAAGCCAAAAGCTTTTTAATCCACTCTCCTATATTCTAAGTAAAGAGACAACGATAAAATGGTGTGATAATTGTAATCAATTCACAGAACGTGATACTCTAGCATTGGAGTGGTATGTATATTAGAATACATGATTTAGAGAGTGAGATTCTCACTTTTCTTACTTTTTAAATTGATTTACTATGTATATTCTTTATTTTATCTTTTTTACCAATCATTCTTTAATAATTTTATTTCAATACAATTTTATCAAATATATAAAAAATCGTATTCATTCATGTGGAAGTAGAATTGTAAAAAAAGAAAGAAAAGGAAATAGAAAACTGAAAATTGAAGGATGAAAATATCAAAAGACATCCCTAATTGATCAAAGAGTTCTCAAAATGGACTAAAACTCATAGGCTAATCTAGCCCACCTCGAGTCTAAGTCAAGTTAGGCCCAAAAAAATAAAAATTACATTTAGCTGGAAAGCTTGATCTGATTTATTTACGACTCGATTCATTGGACTAAACTTATGGTGAGTTATGTTGATCCATTTAATTCACCTAAAAAAGTAACTTATTAGTATTTTGAAATATTTTATAAGACTTTAAAGTGTTTTGATCATTTAACTATAAATAAAATAAAACTCAATTAGAATACAGTTTTAGTATTTTGATAGACCAACTTGTTTAACTCAATTCATGACAGACTAGATCGAACTATTTTTTCCTGAAATTAACATTAAATAGGTCGAATTAAGTTGACTTGTTAAATAAATGGGTCAAGATGGGTCTGACTCAATGAATTGGGTCAACCCATTTTGACAGTTTTAATTGATGATACAATCCAACCCATTTTTACAGTTTTAATATCATATTGTTATATAAATAAATAAATAAGACATTTTCTTTAATTTTTTTGGGTCCAGAAAAAAATACTAATTTGGTTTTTTAAGGCTGGGCTTTTTGAAGCAGACTAAGGTGGTTGGGCCCCCATAAAGTATTTTCATGGACCAGTTTCGTCAAATGATACAAAACAGTAAAGGAAGCCCTAGGCAATAAATAGAGAGGGTGTTCAAGTTGTGCAAAGAAGGAAGAGGAAAAAGAGGATTGGAGGGTCGCCTCGTTTAGCAACAACCAAACCCTCTCTGCTCTTTCGTTTTCTCTTCGCTAGGGTTTTAGCTTCTTCCTCTTCACTTCGTTCTTTTGGCCTCTACAATGAGCAACGACAAGGACACCTTCAACGTCGCCGATCTCACTTCTGGTACTCTACTCATTTTCCTTTTCTCGTTTTTTCTATCTTATATGTTTTGCTTCACGCGTTTGGAGTTTATTGAGATTTTGATTCCTTGCTGAAGCTCTCAACGAGGACAATAGAGCAGAACTTGTCAATGCTCTCAAGGTTAGTATTCACTTTTCCTTTATTGTTTATCTGTGAAGTTGAGATTGAGATTTGAATTTCTCAATTTTTACAAATTAATTTAGCTGTTTGTATTGTTTATGTATTTTTTTTTTAATTGTGTGCAGAGCAAGATACAGAGTTTGGCTGGACAACACTCTGATATTCTAGAGTCTCTGTCGCCCAATGTCAGGAAGCGTGTTGAGGTTCTTAGAGAGATCCAGGTATAGTCATCTGCAGCATTAACCTAGGTCGTTTGGATTTCTTGTTCCTGTTTGTTTGATGTTAATTCCAGTTTTTTTTTTTTTTTTTTTTTTTGTTTCAAATCGGCCAGGATTAATAGATGTGAGGTTTTGTGAGTTCTAGTTATTGTTTTAAATTTGTCGGGATTAGTAGATGTGAAGTGCTGTGTTGTAGCCTTGCATGTAAGTTTTATGTTAATTAATGGCATATGCGTCAAGGTAGCATTTTTATGTTTTGGAGCTTCCACCATGTCAGTTTGTGCTTGTTTTTAAGATTATTTTTTCCCCTAACCCTGCAGGGTCAACATGATGAATTAGAGGCAAAATTTTTTGAGGAGAGAGCAGCTCTTGAGGCCAAATACCAAAAATTGTATCAACCACTTTACACAAAGGTAAAGCTAGCAAGTTTCAGTTTCATAATATGCATCTTCAACCATGCAATTTTCTTTTAATGGATTTTAGAATTTGAAGATCTTGATTCTGAACTCTATTGGGACCATGAATGTAATAATTAATATCTTTATTCCGACATTGTTATTACTGAATGCAGCGGTATGAAATAGTAAATGGTGCTACGGAAGTTGAAGAAGGGGCAGCGAAAGAAACAATACCAGATGGTGAGGAGGATCAAGGTAATAATTACAAATACATGAATTTTGTCTGTTAACAGTGTTTCAATTCTATAATACTTGACACAAGAATTTGCTTGTGTAGAGAAAGGAGTGCCTGCATTTTGGCTTACTGCTATGAAAAACAATGATGTGTTGGCTGAAGAGGTTAGTCTGTTGGGTTCAATAGTTAATTTTTATAACATACATTTTGCAACAAATTTTCATGTTTAATAATCTTATTGTTTCCTTATGAAACATAGATTTCAGAGCGTGACGAAGGTGCTCTTAAGTATCTCAAAGATATCAAGTGGAGCAGGATAGAAAACCCAAAAGGATTCAAGCTTGAGTTTTTCTTTGATACCAACCCTTATTTTACCAATTCTGTCTTGACAAAAACATATCATATGATTGATGAGGATGAACCAATATTGGAGAAAGCAATTGGGTAAGCTTTATTGTTATTATTATTATTATAAATGTTACCTTACCACCCTTAACTTACTATCATGTAGAAGGGTTGGCTTATTCTTGAATAAAAATTGTTTGCTAATTTTTAATTTTTTTTTTTTTTTTTAAAACTTTCAGGACTGAAATTCAATGGCACCCAGGAAAATGCCTGACACAGAAGATTCTTAAGAAAAAGCCTAAGAAGGGTTCAAAGAATGCTAAACCAATTACCAAAACTGAAACTTGTGAAAGCTTCTTCAATTTCTTCAATCCACCGCAAGTTCCTGAAGATGATGAAGACATTGATGAAGATGCGGTATTGATGTTTGTTTTAGATTAAACAGAGTAGAAATAAAAATCAGTAAATTTTAACTTTTATACTGTTGCTATTTGCAGAAGTACTTTTTTTTGCTTTGATTAAAATTCATTTTTTTTAACAGGCTGAGGAACTTCAGAATCAGATGGAACAAGACTATGACATAGGGTGAGCTTAATTGCCATTTACCTATGTTAGTTGTTGCATGTATTAAGTTTCCAACATGTTACACATTTCTTGCCTAAGTGTAATTGTTAACTTTTGTTGCAAACCATGCATCTTTGGTATTTTGTAATCTTGATTTTTGAATCTCGATGAATTATCATACTTGTTTAGGTCAACAATAAGAGACAAGATTATTCCCCATGCTGTTTCATGGTTTACGGGGGAGGCCATTCAGGGGGACGAGTTTGGAGATCTGGAGGATGACGAGGATGATGAAGATATTGAAGAGGATGATGATGAAGAGGAGGAGGAAGATGAAGATGACGATGATGACGAAGATGATGAGGAAGAAAGCAAGACTAAAAAGAAGGTATAACTGTTAATTGCTTTAAAGTGCTAATACACATGGTTTGTTTTCTATTGAGGTTTGAATCTTGATGGGTTTTCTCTCTTTTTGGGATCCCTCTGTTGGTGTCAATTTATCTGTAATGTTGCTGCAGTCATCAGCACCTAAGGTATGAAACTTTGATTTCATAATTCATGATTTGAGTGAAGTGGTGTATGTTACTGAAACACAGGATTTTTATGATTGTCATTTTTCCCCTGGATATTATTTTTACCTTTGTTTTGGCTTAATGATGTTAGTTGAGTTATAGATTTTCATTCCCCTTCCCCCACTGACCTGAAATTTTCATGTTTATTGTGTAAAACTTCAGAAGAGCGGAAGACCACAGCTTGGTGATGGCCAGCAGGGTGAGCGGCCTCCAGAGTGCAAGCAGCAGTAGATGCAGAAGGTCATTTATGTAGTTGTTGAGTTTTGTTGGTGTTCGAGAATGTTTGATGTGAAAGTGGGTTTCATGTTTTTAATTTGTTGAGAGTCCCTTCTCTTATTTTGCGCCTGGTAGAGAGAATGTGGTTATAGGTAGAGATGCTGTGATTTGTTTATGTTGGAATTTGTACTGCCGTGTCAGGTATACTTGAAATATAGTTTGTGCTTCAACTAGTAATTTTTGCTGTTTTAAAGAACTCGATCAACATTGTTTTTACGTATTTGAAGGGAAGCCTATGTAAAGGTTTATGTAGTTTAATATCGTTAATGCTAACAAACAATGACAGATTTTCACGCCGATTTTCTTTTGCTAATATGGAAACAAATTGGATGATTTGTTCTACAAATTTAAATGAAATGGTCTACGATATTTATACATAATGTATAATATGAGTGGAACTTGTTAAATTCTAATCATTTTTTTCATCAGTGGGAGTTCCAAAGCAAAAAGATTATTTCTTAACGTTTTTATTTTTTGTTAAAATGTATTAAAATAATGAATAAAACTAATTATATAAGAAGTTAATTTTAAAATAACAACAATAAATGGCAATAATAAGAATTTTATTGGATGTCTTCGAAGGGACTCAAGGTCTGGTTGTTTAAACTTATATGTTGAAAAACTTGTTTTTCTAGCAAGTAGTTAATGTTTTTTCAGTGTTTATTTATTTATTTTTTACAAAAAGTTAAATTTCTGTAAAAATATTTTATTGATGATGAAAAATATATCATATATTCTTTTATAAATGATTTATAATTATATTAAATTTCAAATAGTCCATGATTAAAGCTAAAATTGAAGTACATGTTAACAGACACATTAAAAAAAAAACGTTTTAAATTTGTACACGTAGGTATTGCATCACTGTCATAACTTGATAGAAAATAAATCATAACAAAATTCAAATAATTTTGTATTCGTATTTAGTATTTTTTAAAACAACAACCTTTCAATTAAAAACTAATAAATTAATCATCCTCCTTAATTTTAATATAGTTTTATTTAATATACTCTAAATATCTTTTGATCCATTAGTATACCTTTGAAAGTTTAAAATCTTGGGGATTTTCTCGTAGAGGAATGGCCTATTTTATAGTGACAACTCCCTTAATTGTTCATGCACACAATTCTAAACATATCTTGTCAATTCGATGACATATTGGATTACTGATAGTCATGAGATGAAAAATGAAGAAATGGAAAATGAGAAAGTATTATAGGAAAGAGAATATGGAGTTAAGAACTTTTTATTAAGAGACTACAATGTATCTGAAAACATGTGAGAAGATATAACGTATTTATAGAAGAAAAATGAACTGTTAGAAAAAATATAAAATTATGTCAACGTCCCAACATGTCATAAATGTTAAAAGGGTTGGAGGTGTTGTGAAAGAGGAAGGGAGCTGTAGGAAAACTGATAGAATAAATATTAAGGAACTTCATTAGTCTATTTTTTCTTTTAGATTACAAAAAAATTATAAATATTAAGGAACAACATAGTTGGGGTTTCATTGCTGTGGTAAATATCAGAGCCATAAGCGCTAAACTTAGAAGATGGAATGGAATGTGTTGATGTACTTTTGCTTTCCAAATTATCTGAATTGTTTGAAAATACTAATTATGTACTGGCCATGCATTGGTCAGCCATGTACAAGTGAACCTATTTTGTAAACTTATGGGTGAGTACGTGGACCTTGCTCTACGAGGCCTAGATTTGACAATGTGTTTTTGGTATAATTTTTTGATCCTAACGAATGTTAAATGACTTGGATAATATTATCTTTTACTGTTTGTATATTCTGTAAGTATATATTATCTTTTGTGTATATATCTATTTTCTTTTGGGGGGAAGTACTTTTATTAAATTACCTGAGGGATGTGTGTGTCTTCTATTAACAAGAATTCTTTTGTATGTTTCTCCAGGTGAGGTCAAAGATTTGAACTTTTGGGGGATTTAGTGGGCCTACTGAAGTTACTTGTGGTGGTAATGCATTGAAATTCTATGCTTCAGTGCGGCTAAATATCAAAAGAATAGGGTTTGTCAAGAAGGGTGAAGAGGTAATCATAATTCTTTTTCTGCCATGCTTCCTTCTATAGTATTCACATGCTGTTCAAATGTGTGTGTGTTAGGTTACCCATACAACAAGTGTATAAGGCAAGGACCAATGGGAGATTTAAAAGAAATTAGAATAAGCTTGTAACCTGTACGGACAATAGTCAGTTACAGTTAGTTAGAGGTAACTGCCTATAAATAGCAGTTACTAGTAGGAGGAAGGTAGGAAATTGGTATTAGGGAATTTGGTAGGGAGACCAGGTTCTATTCCTAGTATTGTAACTAATTCCTAATGCAATAAACAGAGAACGTATTCAATTCTCTATCACTGGTATCAAGAGCAGTGCGATCCTGAAGTGAGACGAATTGGTACGGTTGGCGATTGCGTGAATCGGTGGTTGATGGTTGGAAAGCGAGGAAGCATGGAAGTGCGAATGGAGTTGTTGGAGAGAGGATTTGAGGGATTAATGCAAACGCGAGAGGTGTCGGTGTTGCGAAGAGTGTTTGATGAGGAGTGTTTGGAAAGAGCGGAGCTGAAGGAGCAGATGTCGGAACTGCTAATCTCAGTGAAGAACATTTCCCTGCAATCGATTCCAAGAGTCGATCCTCATGGCGAAAGTGAGGAACGTTCCGAGTTCGGTAGTAGGCATTGTGGTGCGAATGGCGAATGGGAGAGGAGTAACGATTTCCATGGTGCGAACAGCGGAAGGGAGAGAAGTCGCGATAGCAGCAATCGCGATGGTGAGGAAAGGTGGAGGAGACTGGAGATTCCTATATTCAACGGAGAAAATGTATTCGGTTGGGCGAATAAGGTGGATAGGTATTTCGAAGTGAAGGGAGTGGAAGAGGTGGACAGGATTCGAGCAGTTATGGTGGCAATGGAAGGTAAAGCTTTGAATTGGTTTCAATGGTGGGAGTGCTGTACAAAAAAACCGAACTGGCCAGAGTTCAAACGTGCCGTAATTCAGAGATTTCAGCCATCAATGAACCAAAGTTCGTTTGAGCTGTTGTTAAGTTTAAAACAGAATGGTTCAGTGGAAGAATATAGAGAGCAATTTGAATTGTATGTTGGGCCTTTGAGAGGAACTGAACCGGAATATTTGAGAGGAATTTTCTTGAATGGTTTGAAGGAGGTGGTTAGGGCAGAGTTGAAATTACATCCAGTTAATTCACTTCCTGAATTAATGGATTTGGCTCAAAGAATTGATGAGAAGAATGAGTTAGTGGAAAAAGGAAGAGCAGGCATTCAAAGAACAATGGGGTCAGCAAGAAATTGCAGTTCAAATAGAACTGTCAGCTGGGAACCTGGAATAAAAACGGCTCAAACAAGGGAATCTGTTTCAGTGGGGGATTCCAATAATATTAAGTCAACTGGATCATATAGAGGTAGGCCTTTCAGAAAATTGTCCAATGCTGAATTTCAAGAGAAGGCTGAGAAAGGCCTATGTTATAGATGTGATGGGAAATTTGGACCAGGCCATGTGTGTCCAAATAAGCAGTTCCAGGTCTTGATTATGGCAGTAGAACAGGAGGAGAATGAAGAAAGGGAGGAGGTGACATGGGAGGAAGAAGAGAAACAATTTCAAAACATGCAGCTATCTTTATATAGCATAGCAGGGCTGACTTCAAGAAAATCTATTAGATTGTGGGGATTGATTCAGGACACTAAGGTTTTAACCTTGGTAGATTGTGGAGCTTCCCACAATTTTATTTCAACTGCTGTGGTAAAAGCTTTGCAGTTACCAGTTACTAAGACTGCTCAGTACACTGTAGAAGTGGGAGATGAGAGGAAGATTAGATGTGAGGGAGTATGTAAAACTGTGCTATTGCAAATACAGGGCTTGAATATACAGCAGGATCTATTTGTTTTTGAAATGAGGGGAATTGATGTGGTATTGGGCATGGAATGGTTAGCATCTTTGGGAGAGATCAAAGCTAATTTTAAGGAATTATCTTTGCAAATTCCTAAAGCTGGAGGTTATATGATTTTAAAAGGGGAACCTGCTATGACTAGATCTGCAGTGTCATTGAAATCTATGGTGAAGGAATTAAGAAATGAAGGAGAGGGTTATGTTCTGTATTGTAAGAATTGGCAAGCTGTCCAAGACGCCAAGTTAATTCCCACATGTTTAGAAGAGGTGTTGAATGAATTCAAGGAGGTATTTCAAGATCCTAATGATCTTCCACCTGCTAGAAGACATGATCACAAAATTGAATTGAAACAGGGAGCTGAAATCCCTAATATCAGACCTTACAGGTACCCTCACTATCAGAAAACTGAAATTGAAAAATTGGTTAAGGACATGTTGAATTCAGGCATTATTAGGCCTAGCATTAGTCCTTATGCTAGTCTTATTATTTTAGTATGAAAAGATGGGGGCTGGAGATTTTGTGTTGATTATAGGGTCCTTAACAAAATAACTATTCCCAATAAATTTCCTATACCCATTATTGATGAGCTGTTAGATGAATTGGGAGGAGCAAGGGTATTTACTAAGTTGGATCTCAGATCAGGGTACCATCAAATAAGAATGAAGGAGGAAGATGTTACAAAAATTGCATTTAGGACACATGAGGGCCATTATGAGTTTTTAGTAATGCCTTTTGGGCTTACTGATGCTCCCTCCACATTTCAAGCCTTGATGAATGATGTGTTGAGGCCTTATTTGAGGAAATTTACATTAGTATTTTTTGATGATATTCTCATACATAGTGGAAGTATTAATGATCATGTGAATCATGTTAAAGCTGCGCTAACTCTGCTGGCTGAAAATAAACTGTTGGTGAATAAAAAGAAATGCAGTTTTGGACAGAATTCAGTTGAATATTTGGGCCACATAATTTCTGGGGAAGGAGTAGCTGCAGATCCGCAAAAATTAGAAGTGATGAAAAGTTGGTCCATTCCTAAAAATGTGAAATCCTTGAGGGGATTTTTGGGGCTTACAGGTTATTACAGAAGATTTGTGCAAAACTATGGAAGGATAGCTAGACCATTGTATGATCTACTTAAAAAAGACAGCTTCAAGCGGAATGCGGAAGCTGATGAAGCTATCAGAAAATTGAAAATAGTCATGACTGAAATTCCAACACTCACTGTACCTGATTTTACAAAACCTTGTAGTGGAGATTGATGCATCTAATGAAGGGTTAGGGGCAGTACTTATGCAGCAAGGGAGACCCTTAGCTTTCTTGAGCCAAACATTGTCAGAAACAGCTTAGAAGAAGTCAGTATATGAAAGGGAGCTGATGGCTATAGTGTTAGCAGTTCAAAAATGGAGGCATTATTTAATGGGCAGGAAATTTACCATATTAACAGATCAGAAAAGTCTCAAATTTTTAACTGATCAAAGATTAATGGGAGAAGATCAGTTTAAATGGACTTCAAAGCTGATGGGATTTGATTTTGACATTGTTTACAAACCTGGCTGTGAGAATAAAGCCGCAGATGCTCTATCTAGAAGAATGACTTTTGCAACAATTTCTATGATTAGTTTTGATGATGAGGAAGAATGGGAAACTGAAATGTTGGCTGATCCTAAATTGAAGAAAATGATGCAAGAATTAATGATCAACAAGTCTGCACATCCAGGTTATTCAATAGAAAATAGGAAGTTGTGGTATAAGGGAAAGTTAGTCATTTTGAAATTATCTGCTAAGGTACCTAAGCTTTTGCAAGAATATCACAGTTCTGTGGTAGGAGGACACTCAGGTTTTTTCAGAACTTTTAAGCGAATAGCAGCTCTAGTTTATTGGGAAGGTATGAGGCAGGACATTTTGAAGTTTGTTGCTGCATGTGAAATCTGCCAGCAGAATAAGTATCAGGCTTTATCCCCAGCTGGATTATT
>PYAF01002932.1:331042-353214 GCA_007407185.1 Glycine tomentella | reverse complement strand
GTTATTTATTTTTTTTGGAAATTTTAATTTTATATAAATATATGGATTACTTGTTTAAACCCATATATATATATATATGAATTTTTTAATTACTTTTGTTTGTTAATTTAATTTGTTGTGTTTAAAATAATTTGTAAATGGTTTTGAGTTAATTTTCATGTAATTAATTAACTAAAACCTTATTAATTAATTAGTCCAAAACCTAGTAATATTGTAGTTATAACATCCTTATTTAATGAACCAAAACCATAATAATGTTGTAGTATGACATACAAATCAAAACCGTAATTAAGAAAAGCCCTAATAATATTTAACTCATAAAATCCTTATTCTATTAACCAAAAGCCTACTAATATTTAACTAATAACATCCTTATTTAATTAACCAAAACCCAATAATAAGATCCTTATTTAATTAAGATAAACCCTACTAATCTTTAAGTTGATTAATTGTTGTTATTAATTAACTAATATCATAATAACATAATTATAAACTATTGTTTTAATTAATACATTTAAAGGCCGTGCAGAGGATCACGACTTTAAAGTCGTGTGATGATATACGACTTCTGAGCTTGCTTTCTAATTCATATATTAAAAAATCCTTGGCCTTTGCATGGTGGGTAGCCATACGCGTACCTGACTGGTTTCACCACTTAGGCTGTATTCCTTGCATCATCTTCCTTATTAAATTTTATACCAAATTACAATAATTAATATTACTTACATCTTTAATTAACAAAATTAAACAATTTTTAAAAATTTCACAAAATCCAACACAAAATTATAAGATATAATCATCTAAGTAATAACCCATAATATTTATAAAAAAGACAAACCATAACAAATTAATTAACCAAATTAAAAGCAAATTATTTTTCCTACACAATTTTTTTTTATAAAAAAATAACATACCAAATCCTAAATCCTAAATATAAATATAAAACAAATTATAGCAAGGAGTGAGAATAGCTTTGCGTAAAGGCATTTTAATATACCACCTACCACCTACATATACCTTTACCTAAATATAAATCTAAAACAAAGTAATTTGACAGCATGTCCGAGTCTATAGTCGTAAAGGCATTTATGACTTTAAAGTTTTACGACATTCAAATGTGTTTTTATAAATAATAATAAAAAATTAAAATAACGTAAACAGTTAAAAACAAGACTGATACAACTTTAAAGTTCGGAGGTATATTTACGACTTTGACTTTGATATCCTAAATATGCTCAACAAAGTCGTAAATATGCTCAAGTTGAAAAAAATTAATTAATAAAAAAAATAGTTAAATAGTAAATAAATTTACAATTTCACTTAAAAAATTTATATACTTAAAACTTGTGACACATTGTATGACTTCTGACTTAAAAATCATGTCACGTATCACGACTTATCCTTAAATAATTAATAAAAAAGACACAACCCCTAAATGATAAATACTAAAAATAAAAGCCCCCTCCTGGGGAAAAAAGCCTTATGTAAGACCTACAAGCTTTAACTTTCATCTCAATCTGAGATGAAAAGAGCAAAGAAATAAAAAAAAGGACCATACATATGCACTAGAACGAGAAGAGAGACAACATCATCAATCATACACTTTTAACGCTAACGTAGTTAATTATGCACAAATACATAATCAATCATCTTTTTCAAATTACTTTTTTTTTCATTTCTTACTTAGCAAATAACTTTAGTTTAAATTTTTCATTTTTTTACTGTATCTTTTATCTCAATCAGAAAATCTAACTTAAATAGATGTAATGAATTAAGATTACAAAGGATTTTAATTATTATTTTATAAAATTATGTTGTGGTATTTAATTAGAATTTTTAAATAGTATAAATAAGTCTTACATTATTCAATTAAAACTTTTTAAATTTTTTAAGAAAGACAACAAAATCTGGTGATATTCAATTAAAATTTCTTATAACTTATAAAAGTCTTTTAGTATTAAAAAATATAAAAATTTCGATGGATTATTTTTTAAGAAGAATTTCAATGAATTTTATCATATTTTTTAGTATAAAACATTATTAAATAATCTCATCCAAATCCTTGAGATTTTACTAAACTTTTTTCTTTCTTTTTTGTTGCTTACTAGACTTTCTTTGATCTCTTCACACATATCATCTTTTTTCTTTGATATTCTTCAAGATGCATGATCATATATATTTCTCCTATTCTTTTGAAATAAAAAAATTCAAATATACTCATCTCCTTTGCATTTTTCCTTTGCTTTTAAATTAAATTAATGTTTGTCTCATGTGTTAAATTATCCATGTTTTCCTTATACTGACCATTGCTCGACGCAATATCTTTTAGATTGTCACCCTTAATTTTTGTACTGGTCTACAAAATTGATGTGACAAGTGACATGACACTTTAATACACACGTCAGATCTGACACAAAAATACAAATATGCCACCCTTAATTGTCGGACTAATGGGTCGATAGGTTATTAATAGGTTCTTCAATATTTGAATATTAATGATAGAGTTAGAACTCCTTTATTAAGTATACTTAATTAGACGGATTTTCTATAGGACAAAATTGCACAGAATCGGATCCAAATCCGTTAACTAATTGGCATATTATTGGCTCCTAAATCCTAATCCGACGCTAAGTGAGATACAAGGAACAGACAAGACAAGGAGTGAGTGAGGACCGAGGAACACAGACAAGACAAAATGGATCGTGTTCAAATGCCTATGCATGTCATCGGCCACTCCCAATGGATACCCTTTTGCAAAATGCTTCTTCACTTTTCTTCAATTCATCACTTTCTACAACGCCTAAGATTTCCCGTTGCCAGTTTCGCTTTTCCATCCCTCCCAATCACAAACCCAGAACCAGAAGAAGGGCATTCACCTTGAACATGGCACACACCCCAGGTGATATATGTTGTCTTTTTCATTGCAAAAATTGAATCTTTGGCAAATTTCAACGAAAAGAAATTGATACAGTTTATGTGTTAATCACCCTTTTAGCTGTTGAGCAACACAAAGTGATAATACCCAACAAGCACGGTGAAAAACTAGTGGGTATATTACACGAATCTGGAAGCAGGGAGATTGTAATCTTGTGCCACGGTTTTCGCTCCTCAAAAGTTAGTGTCTCTAATATATTATGCTTTTATACATAAATTCCTTTCATCCAATGAGTTTCATCGCTTTAGTTTTCTAATGTTCAGGAATCCAATTCCTTAGTGAATCTTGCTGCTGCTTTGGAAAATGCCAGAATCAGTTCTTTCCGCTTTGACTTTGCTGGAAATGGGTGAGTTTAGTAGTAGTACAAAGCAAAACCGTAAATCCTAAAGATGTTGTTATTGTGTATACTTCTTCGTCTTTGAAAGATGCAAGTGGCTTGTTACTATAAATGTTTGTGAAGTATTAGCATTATGTTACCAGTGATGAGATAAAAAGAGAAGTGGCCTTGTTAAGGTTTGGATTGTTTGAAAGATATATTTAAGAAAAATATCAATATTTAAAAACATTAAGCTTGGGTTCCAATTGAAAAAAAAAGGAATGTACAAAATTGGATTAGATGTATAGTTCGTTAGGGAAATTTGCTGCTACCTTTTAAGAGCTAGAGCTTGGAACAACCTAAGTTGGTATCAAACCCAAGCGGCTTGACAACAGCTCATGCACAGTAAACTAGGAGATTACCAATTTAATCTGGGATGGGATATGAGTTTGCCAATAAAGAGATTTATTGGTATACTAATAACAAATATGATCGGACAGCTAATATCACTGCCTGGAGGATTAAGCAGTCTTGAATACTCTTTAAGCAATGTTTCTGGTCCTTTGGCCACATGCAGCGATAGGTTTTAAATTCGGAGGTAGTTTCTCCATTTGCACTGTGTTATGCGTACTAAAATTTCTGCCATCTGGTCTTGATCATGGTCTTGCTTCGTTCTATGTTGTCCTTAGCTTAGCTGTTGGATTTTCCTTCTAGGGAAAGTGATGGCTCATTTCATTATGGTTACTATTGGAGGGAGGCTGAAGATTTACGTGCTGTAATTCAACATTTTCATGAATCAAACCGTGGAGTTAGTGCCATTGTCGGGCACAGTAAAGGTATTTTAACTTATTCTCCTCATTCGGCATTCACAAGTATTTTTTCCAAAAAGAAAAGGTTGAGGAAAGATAAGCCAGATAGCATTTAGGATGTAGGTGCTGATTTAATAATCATTTGTCAATTATGCCCCTTTATATAACTGATAATGTTATGAGATTGTTCTTACCCTTTAATTTCCTACTGGCTAGGCTGTAAAGATAGAAACCATGAATGATGCAGTAAGAAGTGTTATGTTATTTCTGACATAAAACCAGGATCAGCTCACAGTTAGTTGGTACTTAATAACTGACTGAATCTTCTTAGGCAATATATTGAAAATTGACATAGAAAGAAACCTTAGCTTATATTTCTGGGCTGCTTGGCGAAAACCTGTTACAGAGGAACTTGATGAATATCTTTCAACATATTGTTGAGAAATAGGATTATAGAAATGTAGGTATTGTGGGTTATATTTCTTAAACTAGGTATTTTATAGGAATAGGTGAAAATGATGAAAATTCCTAGACTCCTACCCTTTATTGATGGTCATTATCTTTTTATTTGTACCCAGCGAGACCTAACTTATTAGTGCAGCTTTGACCAATACATCTTCTCAAATTGTTTTTCTGAGTTTGCATGCATAATTGAACTATTATTAGTTGTTGCTGTCTCTTGATGCAGGAGGTGGCGTGGTGCTTCTTTATGCTTCTAAATATCATGACATTAAAACAGTTGTCAACCTATCTGGACGCTATGATCTGAAAGTAGGAATTGAAGAACGCCTTGGAAAAGATCATATTGAAAGAATTAGGAAGGATGGTTTCATTGATGTGATGAGGTCAGGTAACCTGTCATTTAATGACACAGATTTCAATGCCTATTAATGTTAGAGCATGTTATAAGAAATGCAACAACATCAACAACACTTTTAACCCAAGTTAATTGGGATGGGTGATAGATAAACCTAATGATAAATCGAAAATGAGACAAATAAAAAGAAAGGTAGAGGGGAAAAAAGTGGAAATAAGACAGAAAGAAAAAATAAGTTAAAATAAAAGAGAGGTGAAAGGAAGAATGGAAAAAAGAAGAGGAAAATGACTAAAAGAAGAGAAGGACTGAAATATAGAACTATTATTGGATTTAACCCTCTACCAAGCTTATAGCTTTTCTCCACTTCGTCCTAAGACATATCGTTCGCCAATCTATATCCTACTTCATTAAGTCTTGTTTAACTACCTTTTCCCGGATAAGTTTCGGTCGACCTCTACCTTTCTTTGTGTCGAACTCTTAGTAATAAACTCTTGTTCTTACAGGAGCATCCAGTGGCCGTCTCATAACGTGTCCAAACCATCTCAATCTATGCTCACTCATCTTCTCACATATCGGTACCACTGATATCTTTCATCGAATATCCTCATTTCTTATCTTATCCATCTTCGTATATCCACACATCCACCTTAACATCCTCATTTCTGTTACCCCTATTTTATGCTCATGTTGCCTATGTGCTGCTCAACATTCCGTTCCATATAACATTGTCTGTCTTACAGCTGTTCTATAAAATTTTCCTTTTAGCTTAAGAGGAATTTTGCAGTCACACAAAAACTCTGATGCACTCCACCATTTCATCTACTTTGCTCTTATTCTATGATTTACGTCCTCATCAATCTCACCACCTTTTTGCAACATTGACCCCAAGTATCTAAAAACATCCTTCTTGGATACCTCTTGACCAAGTAGATGCACTGTGTCTTGATCACCATCTCTTATCCGCGAAAACTCGCACTTCATATACTCTGTCTTGATCTTTTTATCATGAATCTTTTAGACTCCAAAGTGTTTCTCCATAATTCCAATTTCCTATTAACACCATTTTTGGTCTCATTAATAAGCACAATATCATCTGCAAAAAACATACACCACGACACTTCCTCTTGAATATCTTTCGTTAGTTCATCCATCACTAAGGCAAAGAGATAATGACTAAGAGCTGAACCTTGACGAACCCCTACCATGATAGAGTTTGAACAAATTCAGTGTCTATCAATTACTTGTTTTCCTACTTTGAACTTATTGTATAAGTGTATTTGCTGAAATTAGCAAGTCCAGAACAAGACGTTTTGCTTTTGCCATACACTATATAATTTGGAATTGGTATTATTCTGTGCTAAACACAAAGTTCTTGCTGCAATACTGTTATTCCGCTGCATTTCATTCTCTTAAATTGATAATGAAACAAACCCAAAAAGAATTGAGGAAAAGGAAAGACAAAGAAAGGAGGAAAAACGAAAAATCTAGGCAAAGCGAGAATTATCAACATTTGTCTTTAATACTTGAACTCTTGAAGATTGATTGGCAGCCATCATAGGACTGTAAGATAAAATTAAATAATCTAATCATGCTTATACACAAATTAAAATAAGCAATTAGATTAAGTGCGGAAAAAATTAAGATCATAAATACCTCCCGCCATTGCTATTCTTGTTTGCTCCGAAGATGAATTTGCAGTTGTCCATCAGTCAAATAATCTGTAAACAGTTTATAGGTATCCAAACTAATATGACTTTTGGCTTAAGGATCTTCTATGCTTTCACTATCACTCACGTATGGTGTATTGGGATTTTCAGATAGCAAGCACAGGGACCTTGGCCTTACACATCTCCTTTTATAACCTCTTCCCATCAAAGAGGTTGTTTTTGATATGCATAAAACATGGACTTAGTTACTAAAGATAAGGGATAAAATTAGCAACAACTTAATCCTAAAAAGATAAGGTGAGTGGATCACCTTAAGTGGTTTTGACTTAGTCAATAAATAGAAAATAAACCAACAAGGACATCTGCCTGATGACATGGAATTCTGTTTTAGTTTGTCTAACATAGACCCTCACATATTTAGTTATTTTAATATATGATCATTTGGGGTTGGGGACATTTACTGCTGCAGGAAATTTTGAGTACCGTGTGACTTTGGAAAGTTTGGTGGACCGCTTAGATACAAATATGCACGAAGCTTGTCTTCAGATTGATAAAGAATGCAGGTGACGGAAATTCTTTTGTCTGGTCCCTTTTGATTGATCCTTTTACATCTTTTAGATGGTAAAGCATGTGTCTAGAAATTACAGAGTTTCTGTAAAAAAGTTTTCTAATGCGGAAGCAATAAAAAATTGGATAAATTTTTGTATGGCATTGAATTTAAGAACGTATGATTTAAAACTTGAAAGTGCAAACAGAGTAGTTATTTGGCTTTTGGAGTGGAAGGAGTTTATACTAAGCTATGAATTTTCCATCATGCACAGTCAGCACAAAAGTGTTAATCTCAAATTGCATAATGTATGACAGGGTCCTAACAGTTCATGGTTCTTTGGACAAAGTTGTCCCCGCTGATGATGGATATGAGTTCGCCAAGATTATACCAAATCACAAGTTACATATCATAGAAGGAGCTGATCATCCATTCACTAATCATCAAGATGAATTAGCCTCGGTACAACAACTTCATAAAGGAAACCTTGCACCAGGATAGGAGTAGTGCTAACTAGGTATTTGTCTTGCCTGCTGCATTTGAACTTCTTTTTTTTTGCTGGACATCCATTTTTCTAATGATATAATTGTGGCAGATCTTTCAGTTTCTAGCCAGTTGAATTCCTACTGATGACAATTTTTTTTTCTTCTCGTGGATGAACCTGCCTTTGGTGTTCTACAACATATTTGAGCTCTTCTAGTTTTTGCCTATTAAATTAGTGAATCTCGCATCATGGTGAAAATAACGGCGAAAGCAGTATCTGCGAGTGTTATTTACCTCTGATCAGATGTACAAAGTTATTTTGACATTATCAATTATGTATGCAAACAGTTATCTCATGGTAGCACCCTGTGGCCAGGGCAAAAGCCTTAGAGGGGTTATTTAACTAAAAATGATCATATTTAACGGTCATCCTAGTAATGTGTGTGCTAAGTTCCACATCTCATATTTGTTGTGGGTCAATGTTATGACATGGAAACTTTTACTTTATCTTCTATTAGTATAATTTATTTCATTTCATTTTTTACATGGATTTCCCTCACATGGAGTGCGGACATCTTATACTATTACCGAAGGAAAAAAAAAAAAAAACTCATTCTAGGAACTTCCTAGTTTTTATTTTTTGCTGAATGTAGGAACTTCCTAGTTGTTGCCACTGTTTGTGCTTTTTTAAAAAATAAAATAAAATAAAATAATGAAAGCATTTATAAAAGTAGTTGCTAAGTTATTCATGGTGTAAGGTTTTAATATAATGCTTGAGTAATACATTAAATTAATTTATGAAATTTCCACATCATCCTAGTAATATAATGCTAGATTAATTCTAGCCAATTTAATTCTCAATATTAGATAAAAATGTTTAAAATACACTGATAATTTAAAAGTATTTTACATTGTCATTGAATCATGAAATATCATATAATTAAAAATGATCAACTTTTGTAACAATTATTTTAAAAGTTATAATTAAGATAATTTTTATATGGTAACTTTTTTTCTACATTTTTTTATGATTAACTTTTTATTTTACATTTACATTGCATCAAAATTTAACTTTAAAAACATATTTTAGCCTTTATGCATATTTATACGCACATAATTCTTTTTTTTTTTCACTCTCTCTTTAATTCTATTTTTTTTTTATCTTTAGGAGGTCTTCCTCCACTAAATTTTCGGAAAACTCCATTTTTGTTGTGAACTGTGAATAACGAATAAACTTTTTTTTTTTAAAACCAGCCAAAAAATATATTATAGAAAAAAGGGGTATAAGTGATACCCCAAGTCCCAACACATAAAAATAGAAAACCCAAAATATGACAACATGTTAATTCCCCTGTCCCTATATATGATACCCTTCACTGATCATAGAAACTCTTAGAACAGAGCCTATAACTTATTCTGTGGCACAATAAATTTCTGCATTGAAACCTCAGTTATCCCACCTACCCAGTAAAAGCCAGTATATCCACACCACTTGGGATTATAACCCAATTAAATGAATGCCTTGATAAAGGCCAACAACAGAACACTTCTTGAAGATATTGCTGCAGATTACATATTTAATGTTGTCACAAAATCCATTGAATAGACCTCCACCACAAACTTATACTTATTGAATTCAATTTTCAACAGAGCTTGTTACAAAAAAAAAAAAAAAAAAAAAAAAAAAAAAAAAAAAAAAAAAAAAAAACACAGAGCTCCTTACTAGTGTTGTTTTTTTTACTACTAAGTAATATTATCTAAAAGTAATCAAGAGACAAAACCAAAAAACTAACTCGTCACGGGCCAAACAATAAAAGGTTTCCCTATGATGGGAAAATTTATTACATATCCATAGTTGTAATACACTTCAAACAATAATAATAATAATAATAATAATAATAATAATAATAATAATAATAATAATAATAATAATAATAAGCTCTACATCATATACATTTAAGATCTTTAATTTACAAGAAACTACATCTTATGCAGAGATTAATTGGGACCATATATGATGTATGTATAAAAAAAATTGCGAGCATTTCATTGGACTATAATTTGTCCCTTATGACGTTACCTGACACGGTCGAAGGTTGAATTATCAAAAGGAGCCTTTTGTGGCACAGTAAACTCAAATTCACTAGAGGTTCCGCAAGCCCCTTCTTCCAGAACTTGAAGATGGCACAAAACGCATGTGAGTTATTTGCTTTATGTTTGATACAAGCTTGATGTTCTGACTTCACTTAACCTTTGTTGTCTGTGTGCTTTTAAGTTGTTAATAGGTTCTATGTTTTTATTTTGACACTGGAGAGAGGTGATTCAGATTAGATTGTGTGCACTTAAGATAGCAGTTCCAGAGTTTATGTTGAAAGTTTGTGGGTTGTCTTTTAACTCTTCAAGCACTCTTCTTTACATATTTAAAAAGGAAACACAGTGAATGCAAGCAAATTAGCTTTTGAGATGTTGGAAACAAGCACTCTTCTTTACATATTTAAAACCAAAATACAGTGCATGCCAGCAAATTAGCTTTAAGATGTAGGAAAAAAGCACTCTTTTTTACACATTTAAAAACAAAACACAGTGCATGCAAGCAAATTAGCTGGAAGATGTTGGAAACATCACACAATCTTACCCGAATTGCTAGGCAGGTGAGCCTATCAATTCGATTGTTGCCAAATCTTGCTTACAGTGAAGCTTCTAATACTACATCTGATTTTTCTTTTTAATTTGTCAACATTTGCCTCTGCTGTCTTCCTCAGTTTACTGAAGAATGCCTCTCAAATTTTTATCACACTGTATACCATATAAACCAAATTTATTTTATATTCGTTGTCAAGAAGAGACTTCTCCCTTGTTCACTTCACTGTGGCAGTCTGCTGTCCTTGGAAACATGGTTTCACATTCCATGATTTATAACCTGAGTAGCACATTGAATATTCAATCAATTTCAAAGAAATTGACTTAAAACTGTTGAATTACTTTCTCAGCATTTCAGCAGCAGAAAGTCATAATACCAAACAAGTATGGCTATAAACTAGTGGGGATATTACATGAATCTGGAACCAAAGAGATTGTTCTCCTATGCCATGGGGGTCGAGCTTCCAAGGTTACTTTTCCTGTTTTATAAATTATGAACCAATTATTTTTAATTGTTATGCAAATGTTATTAGAAATTCATGACATCTGATTCCATATAGCATATACATATAAATACCTTGATTCAGTCACTCTCAGTGTTTAATTAATTTTTCCTATATCCAGGAAAACTTTATCATGACCAATCTTGCTGCTGCTCTAGAGAATGCAGGAATCAGTTCTTTCCGCTTTGACTTCACTGGAAATGGGTAAATTTCTTGTATTATAGATCAAAACAGTGAGCATATTTATGTTTGTAATCTTGGCCTTCAAAATATATGCCATTTATGCGATGTTCTATGAAACTTCTGCTATCTAATCCTGACTACTAGTATTGCTGTTTAACTGTTTCATTTTGATTTAGCTGTTGAGTTTTCCTTCTAGGGAAAGTGAAGGTTCATTTGAAATTGGTGGCTACTGGAGGGAAGCTGATGATATACATGCTGTAGCTCAACACTTTCAAGAAGCAAACCGCACAGTTATTGCAATTGTTGGGCACAGTAAAGGTTTGTTGTATAAGTATTACATTCATAAACATGCATATGTAATTCATACATTTAGCCAATTGATTTGTATCATCAATTTTTTTTTTTTTTTCTAACTATAACAGATTATAAGTAATTCTGGTCAACAATGATTTGGCTGCAAGGCAGAAACCACAGAAGCTAGCTATTGTAGTTGGATTGTGTGGGACTCATGTCCCATACATTGCAATTGGATCCTAACAGACTCAAGATATAAACACACTGAATTCTGAATAATAATAGAAATAATCTGGTTTTAAGGCTAAATTTGAGTACAAGCATCAACAAACACAGGGTTTCCCCCTAACATGGAGTTTCCTCCCTCAAAGCATCAGAAATAACAATCTGACTACAACTGTCACACCATAACATGTAATTGCCTAATCTGAAATTAGTACAAAATAACTGCCTAATAACTTCTTATCCCTAATACAGAATTTTAACTACCGAATTGAAAACCTGGCCTATCCGTTTCATTATAGAATGAGAAGCATGGATTCAAGCACATAAAGGACAAGTAAAAGAATTTTGTCACTACATGAATTAGAAAGTTTATATGTTGAAATTGTTCTGAAGAGTTTGTATATTGGTGCAGGAGCTAATGCGGCACTTCTTTATGCTTCAAAATATCATGATATTAAAACAATTGTCAACCTATCTGGCTGCCATGATTTGAAGGTGGGTCTTGAAAATCGCCTCGGAAAAGATTTTCTGGAAAGACTCGGGAAGGAAGGTTTTATTGAGTTTAAAGCAGAGTCAGGTAACCAGCCACGTAATCAGCCATGTGTTAAAATGCTTAAATTGGTGCAGAAGCATGCTTTTAAAAGATGCTTTTGAGAAATCTGTGCTCCATATACTTGTTTCTCTACTTTAAATTTGTTATTTGTCGCATTTGCTGAAACGAGTTAGTCCAGAGTCTTTCCTTGATTTGTTTTCCCATACACTTTTGCTAAAGGACCCAAACTTCTTTCTTTTTTCAAACCAACTGGAGCTCTTTTTTTTTGGTCTCCAGTCATTGATGCAAAGCTTCAACTGCATCAGTCTCACCATCTTGTTTGCTATAACTCTTAGTTTGAATGTGAAATAACGTATGCACCGAAAAAAGAAAAATTAATATCACCAGTTGTCTTCAGTTCTTGAGGACATCATATGACATCTACTTTTGTAGGTATTAATTATCGTGTAACTGAGGAAAGTTTGACGGATCGGTTAAACATAATTATGCTTGAAGAATGCCTGCATATTGACAAAAAATGCAGGTGAGGGAAAAATTGTCTGATAGTTCCTCTCTCTTCTTCATCCTTTTCATCTTCATTACAGAGTTTCATTATAATGATCTACACAGAGGAATCCGTAAAAGGGTGAGGGTGTTTTGGGCACAGTATATATCAGATGACATTTTCCGTTTATAATGTAATATCTCTTTTTATTAGGCATGTGACTTAACTTTTTAAGTGTTTTTCCCTGAAGAACATGCTTCTGCCAAATTTTTAAATATAATACAATCCTTGTTATTTGATCATGTTAAAAAAATTGAATTGAAATAAAGATCTAAGATTTTTTGTAAGTTAACGCTTAAATAAATATGAGAAATGATGAAATACTTTTTTGTGAGTATGAAATACGACGAATTTTTGTTATAATAAAATACCTTTTTGCGAGTCCTGGCATGACGGTGAAGTTGTGTCTTGGTGACTTATTGGTCATGGGTTCGAATGCGGAAACAGGGGTAAGGTTACGTACAATATCCCTCTTTCTTACCTCACCTGCGCATAGCATGTAGCCTCTGGACAATGGGGTACGTAGTTTTTTTTTTTAGTTATACATTTTAAAAGTTTTGAAAATGATTTCTATCAGCATTTACTCATGGCATGTCATACATTTTAATATGTCTGTCACGTTCTCAAAGTGGTTGCTGAGATGACATGTTTAGATGCTAACACCTCATCACCCACCAATTTGTGTAGTAGATAACCATTATATGTAATTTGATGTTCCAAAATGCAAGATGGTATGTCTATGAACGTATGGAGTATGGACTAGTAATTTGGAATGGATTTAAAGAACTACAACTTTAGTTATGCTAAGTTGTTGGGAGGAAAAGGTTTTTATTAATGAATTTATGAAATTTCCATAATGAATGGGTGCATATGACAGGTTCTTTACCGTTCATGGTAGTGCAGACATCCAAATCCCGGTTGTAGCTGCATATGAGTTAGCCAAGATCCTACCTAATCACAAGTTGCACATCATAGAGGGAGCTGATCATGTATATACTGATCATCAAGCTGAGTTAGCGTCAGTTGTGCTGAATTTTATAAAGGAAACATTGAAACTGGACAAGCTTAATGCTAGTTAGTATCTAACTTGGCCTGCATGTTAGCATTTTATATTTTTCAAAATTATTAGCCTCTAAAAATATATGGTGATAGTCAATTTTGCTGCTTTGAGTCAATTGAATTTCGAAAGTTCTACTCGTAACAAACTTGTTTTCTTGCTTTCTGTAGGTCCTTGATGGAATCTGCTTCATGATGCAATATTGCAACTTGGTACCTTAGAAAACTTTGCTCGTGTTGGAGAGAGTCGTCTTTGATTTTATTGATGAGAGAACCATTTGTGCTTTGTGGCTGCAATATCTATATCATATGATAAATAAGGTTGGGGACTTGGGGCCTCCTAGTTGTGTCCTACGTTTTAAAGAATGAAAACATTAGCAAAGCTAAATAAGTAGAGGAGAAATTGTATAAATATGTTATCTATTTCTCTTTATAAATATTTCAACTTTAAGAAAAAAAAGAGAGAGAGAAAAGAAAAAGAGAGAGAAAATATTTATTTATTTTAATATTTTCTAGGTATAATTAATTGAACTTTGTTATCAATTGCGTGTGTACAAATATTTTTCATATATTTTGTTTCTTACAAATTTGATTATTGAAAATTTTGCATAATTTTTCCAACAAGTAGCCTACAGATATTTTCCATTTATTTTTTTGTTTCTTACAAATTTGATTGTAGAAAATTTTGCATAATTTTTCCAACACGTAGCCTACCGCTTTGATGTATGATGATAATCCATACATGCTTACTATCTTGAAATATTTTACTACGGGATGCATAATCACATACATGGCTCAAGTGTTTGTGCTATCAGATTTCATCGATCAGTAGCTTAAGCTTTAGTGCTTCACAGTTTTCTTTGTCTTCTCCGTCACCTATTGCAATGCAATGCTAGTATACCTAGTCAAGTAGTTTGATGTTTCTTATCCTCATCTTCACTGTCATCTTAGCAAAAATAAATTTCACTCCATTCAATCGAGTTCACCAAAGAAAATAATGGGGCAAAAAACAACAGACAAAAATGAAAAGTACTGTTAAATGTTAATCAATTCTTGTAGGAACTTCTAAAATTGCTATAGATATTATTGGCAAAGTTACTATTTAAATACAAGCATTTGGTATTTGTTTCGGAAAGAAAATATTTACCTCTTCCCAGTCATCATCAGAAGAAACAGGATTATCCAGTGTTGGGTACAGAGTTTTGCTATCTTCAATCTCCTTTCCGTTCTTCATATCCTCCTAAAATCAACATCAAAAACTTCATAAAGAACTTATGAACTATTTAAAATAATTAACAGATGAATCATATAAAAGTGATAAAATATCATACCAGCTCAGATTTCAGCAATCCAATTCTCTCCTCTAAGTCTGAGATATGATGTTTTAGTGCCTGGAAAAAATTACAGACTTCATGAGATAAAAGTACAAGTGAAGATCTTAGTTTACCACATGTCATTGTTTTGTTACCTCTCGTCATTGAAGCTCAACAGATCGAACCAATGTATTAGATAAGATATATCTAATATACATCTTACTTATTTTGAATAGTTCTTATTAGATAAGATATATCTAGTACATGATACATCTTATCTTATTTTTTGTTGTATTTGACTCTATACAGAGTCATCCTATCATCAATAAAGTAAGCTGTAATCTACAGCATTTCCTATAAAATGCTTGTCTTCTACAGCATTTCATATACAATGCTTGTCTTCGTGTCAACAAGTTTTTGGGTCTCACAACGTGCGGGCTAAAGTAGTTCTTCCTATGATAAACAATAATTGTATGGTGGCCTCTGGTGTCCTTATCTACATACACTAGCACTCCACCACTCTCAGCTTCCAAAGATATTGCGATATGGTTGACCTGGGCTGCATTTCTCTCTTTTACTTAGCTTTACCAACTCCCGATATTTCCAGTGTAGATGCATGTTTTCTATTGTGCCAGCATAAACATCTCGCCTCCCTGAAATAAAAATTTCATGCTTCTCACATTTCTAGTGTAAGCCATTTAATCCTATACAAAAACAGCCATCAACAAACTATAGTAAATTTATTCTTACTACTTACCGAGAAGTAAGTATGGCTTCATACTCAGACCAATCTTCCTAAATAAGAATATCTCTTCATTAGTTAATGTTTCCAAATCACTAGGAATATCAGCTGGGTCCAGATCACACTGAACTTTTGTTAAAGCCTTCTCAGCCTTCCTGAAAGCTTTTGCCTATGATCATCAAAAGTTAGATACATTCAGTCACAACTTATAACTTTTGGGAAGTTATTTTATTTGAACCCTTCATAACTTGCTCGCCTTTATACGGCTTGGCTTCGCTATCGCTCCGTCGACCTAAAAAGCAGTCTTCCTGCCATACCAGAATGCTTCTTATCTATTGCTAGAAGCTTTGCCAGAAGCACTAGAGCTAGTTTCTTCTCATGGTTTTATTAAAGCACAAAGTTTATTCATGGCAGAATTTCTCTACTACTTCACTTCTCAACTTTTCAGAGGCCTTTCACTTGCTGCACCTCCAAACACACCCAAACAGACAAAACTACCCCTGCAGCCAACCACCCAATACCACCTCCAACCATCCAACACCACCACTACACACAAACACCATCACCCAACACCTCTGTCGGAAACTCTAATGTCGGGAAGAAGGTGCAGCCAGAGTCAAAGACGAAGACGAATAGAGATGTAGAACACGACCCTATTTCAGAAAAGCTTGTCCTAGAGTCACTAATTTTTTATACTTCTGAAAAAGCCTTTCCAGAATTATGCAAACATACTTCTAAAAAGTCCTTTTCAGAATTATAAAAAAGAAATTAGTGTATTTCCAAATAGGCTTGGAAAGGTCTTTTTAGATTAGGGTCAAGTTATAAAAAAATCAACGGGACCTTGACGAAGTGGTGTAGTGTGGAGTCCTATTCGTATTTAGCGTCGCCACTGTGGTCGTCGTCGGAGGCATTTTTTTATGGAGGCTATGTTGGAGGGAAGTGGGTCGGTGGTGGTGCAGGAGTATTTGTGTCCATTCTGGTCTTTTTGGGGGTTTGAAGAAGCAATATAGGAGGTGCAGGAGTAAAAGCCTTTTCACAGACACATTCCCAGTCATTTTTTTTGTGTTGCCTTAAAAAAAATTTAGCCCCTCTGGGCCACCAACTATTTGAAAGGCCCAATAACTAGCCCATAATTGTTATTTAGGCTGGGCCTGTTTTGAAGCTGACCCGTAGTTATTACGGGTTACGGGATATATCTCCATCTTCCATATCTTTTATACTCTTTCAGCATTTCTTTCGTTTGTACTAATTTTTATTCAATTATAAGAAATGGAGTACTATTTAAAACTTGATTAAAAAATATATATTTATGTGAAAAAAAATTAACTCAACTAAGTGAAAAATAATTGTATATCTTAACGTATAAGCTGCTTGACACGGGGCATGTTCAACATACGAACAGGAAAAGAAAAATAAACAAAAAATACATGAATGTTAATTGGGACCAATTTGGATGTAAGCTTCTCTGTAAACACTTCTAGAAGAAAAAAGAAAAAAGAAAAAAATGAAATGAGTTTCTCCATAAACTAAAATGAGTTTCTCCATAAACTAAAATGAGTTTTTCATTAGTTCATTTGTAGATGTCATCTCATCTTTTAGAGAAGTTATATTGATGAGCTTCTAAAAATTAGCTAATAGAGAGCCTATTTTCATTTCATTTTTCTTTTTCTTATTTTCTTCTTTTAGAATGCTTCTAAAGAAGCTTACCCAAATAGGTCCTTGGTATTTAGTCCTACAAGTAGTAAATATTGCATCCATTAAAAGTGTGAAAAAAATTACACTGTCAAACCAATAAAAAATGTCTTGTATGGCTATGAAGCATGGATACGTGCGAATTTTTTTTTCAACGTATCGGACACCGGTCCGATACAGATACGTTCTCGATACCCCAATTTGCGTATCCAGTACTCAACAATTTTCAAAGGACACTCGTTCGCAACGGTATTCTTCCTCCACTGTCGTTTGCTAGTAGACCCCAACGGCACATCGTGAACCGATACGTCGTCTCGCTTCCCGTCGCAATGCCGCTAGTGCGCCCCCTGCTTGCACGCCGCCACCAGCTCACCGCACAGTTACTCTGCACTTGATCCCCCTTCATTATTGCCGCCATTGCAAAGAGGCTGGGGTGATCGCATGCTTTAATTACTAAGCTTCGAAGTTCGAACGCACTATTTCCTTGTTTTGATTTTCATTTTGTTTATTATTATGACGAAGAAGAAGAAGGAAGGAGTCATGGGAGAGAGAACAAAAGTTCCATGAGAGAGAGAGATTTATGTGTGTTGCTGTCTTGAGTTTGAACAACTGCGCATGCAGTGGGGAAGAAGAAGCTTTCGTTTTGGGCTCAAATCCATAAAGTCATAAACACATTTGCTTCCTGCAATTCCTTTTTTGCTTACTGTACTCCTTCTGGCTCATTTTTTTTTTATATTGAAATCTGAACTTTTGTTTTAATTTAAGTAATTGCTATGCACTCTATATAAAAAAATAGCTAGGTAGCATGAGTAGTAGAGGTGAAAGCAATGGTGGTGGGCAAAGCTAATTTATTAATATGAAATACACTCTATATAAAAAAATATTATTTAATACTAAGACGTATCAGGAACGTATCAAAATATTAGTATTTTTAAAGGAACGTATTGACGTCCCATATCGGTAATGTATCGAAAACGCCGTGTCGATATCGATGCTTCTTAGTTGTATGGTAAGTTTATTTGTTTAACTTTATGATAATTATTTTAAAAATTATATCTGACGTAAATTTTAATTAATTACCATTTTATGCATAAAAATTAAATTCTAGTGTCGAAGGCTTTTTAAGAATTTTCAACATTCGAAAAAGTTTCTCTCTGTTATATTTAATGTATACTATTACTAATTCTCACAAAAGAGAGAGTATATACACTATTACTAATTCAATTATGATATTTAAAATAAGATTCACGGGCCAAAAAGGGTACCTATATGTTAAAAAGAAATTTTGCTTACTGAAGTACGCAAAAGGAATTTTGATTGGGTATATAATATGATTGCAGTAACTGAAAAACAAGGCACCTGTAGTATAAGATTTGGTTGATGGCAAAGAAGTCTGGTGTCAAGTGGTGCCAATGCCAATTAATATGTTGTTGTGGCATCATCAGTTCAGTTTGCCTGTTCTGAATTCTGATGGTTGATACTGCCAAATTGATATGCCACTGTGCCTACAACAAGTACAAACCCAGTAAGTAGGTCAATTTTGGGTCTTGGAATGATCCATAGCAAATGCTAGCTAGCCAGGTTGTTGCAACATCGGATTCATACTCATACAGGACATGTGTTCGAATTAGGAATAGATTTTTGATTTTTGCATGTCACATTTTCACTTGAATCCTCTTATGTCTTTCTTTTTTATTATTTAAATTTTCTCTCTCTTTAGATTAATGACTAAAATTTCACATGACAAAAATATCACACAAGACAATTCAAACGCATTCGAATTTTGTTATTGACCTAAAACTCTTACAGGTAAATAATTTATAGGTATTTCTATAAGTGATTTCTAGAAGTTGAATGAGTGGCCTTTATTGTTGATTTGCTATAAGAGTGGTTAGAAGGAGCTAGGTTTTAGAAATAAATGACTAGCAGATTTGGATTTGGAAGAGTCCAAATTTTACTTTTCTAATTTATAGTTTTAACATTTTCAATTTAGTTATATCAATTTTTATTGTGTAAGTGGAGATATAATGTTGGTCTGATAGTTAAAAAGAGAAGGAAATTGTCCCCATAATTTAAAATATAATTCAAAAAAGTTATAATATGAGGACAACCCCACTTGTTAAAAACAATATGAGCACGATCCCAAATGCTTTCCACTTGCAGATGGAAAGCATTTACCGCCCCCTCCCAAATTTTAATCCCAATGGAAAAAAGTACTGACATAAACCATTTAAAAATGCTATGCTATAAAAGAAAAAGTATATGTTTAAAGAGAAAAAATATCACGAGTTTAAACTTGTTAATAAAATTAACGATACAAATAATTAATATTTGTCAATAAAAAAGAAAAAAGTTTATGTGAAGGGTGATAGTTTCATTGATTGTTTTTAAATAATGCAAAATAACTCAATGGATTAGGATCATTGTCTCAACCTCTATGTTTAACCCATTCGTATATAAGATCAAAATTCTTTTGAATGGATAGGAAAATAAAGAAGACAATGAAAACAACGTCTTGCCGAATATTTACAAAATTAGAAGACAAAAATGAAATGACATTAAACCAAATAAAAAGATAACATATATAAATATATATATATATATATATATAGTTGTTAACGGAGTTAGATGAAATTAATGAAAATAATTAGTTTATTGGATGTTTAAAAGTTAAGAACATCAAAAAGAATAAAAATAGAAGAAGAAAATTTTAAAAAAAGTTAAAGAATGAAAGTACTATGTTTTTTCTAAATAAAATTTATTTGTTATTAGTCGATTCTCGTAAAATTATAAGATATCAAATATGAAAAGATCTCTGAAATAGTATTTAATTGATACTTTTTTGAAAGGAAAATCTAGTTATTTGACTTTCGTCTCACATATTCTACCATCTGTCTCGATAAAAATTGATCAGATATAGTTCCTCTGTAGCCAAAATTATAATCAACTTCTATGGTCGACAGACCTGGACTCAATCTTTCATAATCAATGTTATCTCGGTCAGTTTCGCTTCATAATTAATTGTAGAGAATCACAATCCCCAACCACCATCCTAACGAAAGCTTTCTAAGATATGCAAGTTATATCATTTCATTAACTTCAATATTGCAAGACAGGGAAAAAAATAGAATAGGTTTCAACTAAGTTTGACAACATAAAGTATATATAAAAAACATAATAATTAATCAACCACCATATATGCACATATCAATTGACATAAAAAAATTTAGCTTAATTATTAATCTTAAGTTTGTATTAATTGGATATGCACGTGTTAATTAAATACTTAGAATTTTTTTTTGTCACATATAATAATTTTATCTAATTTAAATATGATTATTTCTAGCAGGAAATATCTGTGATCTTTCAAAAAAAAAAAAAACATAATCATAATCACGTGATAAATGGACCAGTTTGACATATGAAGCCTTGTATTAATTGGAAAATCTAGCAGCGAGACTTGGAAGATCAATTTGCTTGCAACTTACTGTCATCCACCATATTTTTCATGAGGAATCCTAGCTATATATCTTGTATATATAGCGTGGTCCAGAGTCTTGTACTACTACATTTACTTTTTGGAAAATTGTTATTATGTCGTTAATGTGAACGCACCCTCGATCTTTTTGATTTTGAAAATGTTTGATATGTTCACATGGAAAAAAAGGTTCTTCACTAACTAAAGCCTGGCATAGCTTAAGCATATGAAATGAAACTCAAGCAAACAAAATAGCTAGCAAGGGCAACACCAATTGCTCTTTTAATTTATTCCATGTTTGATGTTTTCTATCCAATCCTTGGTAATTATGATGACATCAATTTTGTATCCACTCATGCATGCGGATCATCTTTAGAATCTTTTGAGACCATTGCCATAAATATCCTCATGCCACTTTTTCTACAAAACAACCTAATATCATATATTACCCACGACAAAATAATTGCTTTTGTTTTGGCCACTTTCCTGTAATAGTTTTCAGACATCTGTAGTGATTCTGAAGTTCTGTAATAGAATTTATAAGTGGGTGGAAAGTAGGATTGGTGGTTAGTGCATGCATGCCACTTTTTATATTGAATTAAACTTGTTTGCTATATTGATTTCAATAGTTTTACATGGTTGGCATATTTTACACTAAAATAAATAAATAACTAAAAAAATTGTACGATGATAAAAATTATTTTATGTGATTTTAATTATTTAATGTTCAATTGTACACCAAGTATATTTATAAGTTTTTTTAGTTATCAATTTTTCTTTGAACTATATAATAAGCTTATACCCCCAAATGAAAAATATGGAGTGAAAGAACGAAAAGAAAAACAAATAATAGGATAAAAATAAAGATACTGTTTTTAAAAATAAATAATAGAGATAAAAAATAAGTATATATATATATATATACATATTTATATTTATTGATTTTCTTTGTTTTACCTAGCAGGTACAAACCATGGGCATGACCTATCTTTCTTGTTGTTGGGATTTGAATTCATCAAATTCAACACACATCATCTCAAGAAAAATATAGCATTTAAACTGTCATGTCACTTCGTAAACGTAAAAGAAGTCTTGCTCGATACTACTAGGAAATTTCATCAGTCACCCTTTGGACTTTGGGCATTGGGAGGAGAATAGAGACATTGACCAAACTATCATTTTTGAAAAAAAAAATTACCTAAACGCCACGCCAGGCAAAATATTTTCCAAACTGCCACGCGGCATAATTCGCTGGCCCTGGTAGCGAATTATGCGCGCTGATGTGGCGCAAGCAGAATGGCCACGTAATTCGCTACCCCCCCTAGCGAATTACGTGGTCAACCGTCAGTCTGCTCCACTGACGCAACAGGCCACG
>PYAF01002932.1:316514-330942 GCA_007407185.1 Glycine tomentella | reverse complement strand
CATACAGGGATTGATTACGTGATATGAAATTACAATATTTTCTCACCATATGAATCAATTAAACTAAAATTAACATATATATTGTGAATAAAATACTCCTAGTATGGAGTGTTAAGTTAGATTAATAGTTTATTTCCATACAATATTAATTCATGCATAAAATCCGATTCAACCTACACTTTATTAAAATATGATATCAAATTTTAAAATTAAATTAATGAATCACTTATTTATATTTAATAATATTTAGATTAACATATAAATAAGTTATAACATATAATAATATATAAATTAAATTCAAATCAAGATGTGTGTAGAAAGAATGTAAAAAAGTGTGTAAATTAATGTATTTTTTTTAAATAACTTCAAGTTAAGCAAGTAAGCAGGCACAATTTCTTTTATTTGTTTGAGGAACTAAATTTCATATAAGCATACAATAAAAATAAATTAATTTTATCACGAATTTAGATAGAGAATGAAACTATCCTTTGTTTTTTGGGGTAGAGGTAACTAGGTAAGTTTTCCCTTTTTTTTAAAAGCCGCAATTATCGAAGAATAATTCCAAGAAAACACGTGTAGTCAATTAAGACATGACTTTGCCAATGTTTTTTCCTCAATAAGCTCTTGGGCTGTTTTGTCCATTTTATCCCTTGAAAATTGATCAATCTTGAGTCCTGCCAAAAGCATCAAAGACATCATCAAATAAACCATAGTTTGATCCTACTTTCTTTTTTTGGTGATTTTTTCATCTAGATTCAAAATAATGCATCTTGGAAGTATATAAACAATTGATAATAACATAAGTTTAATGTGGTTAGGTTCACATAATTAAGAATTCTTTTTGAGTCCATAGACTTGAAAGAACGGAGGAATTTAAATCCTACATAGTTTATGAGGGGGGAATTAATATACCTTGAACAATGTTCCAATCTCCTTTCTCACACGTAACAGGAAAAGAGTAAATGAGGCCAGGTGGAATACCATAAGATCCATCAGAATACACTCCCATTGATACCCATTCTCCCTGAAGTTGATGCAAATACAACAAAAGGTAACAAATGTCAAAGAGGTAGCATAAATTATAAGTAAGCAAATACTTGCAAAGACTGAAATTCTACTTAGGATAAAATAAAAGAACCAACCTTAGGTGTACCAAGTACCCAATCACGTATGTGATCACAAGCAGCACTTGCTGCTGATAATGCACTAGACTGCTTCCTGGCTTTAATAATGGCAGCCCCACGCTGCTGAACAGTGGTGATGAACTCATTGTTTAGCCTATGACAAATCATAAAGAAAATTACATTCCTAATGAAAGGAAATTTTATGTTTATGTTTGGAATATGAGTAAATAGTTTGTACGTGATTTTTGATTGGTTAACAATATAAAATATTTTACATAAAAAAATAAACACTTAAAATATTTAGATAGTACTTATTCATATATTTATAGTTTTATACACACATGCAATGAAGTGTAATGTTGTTGATTGAATAGTGACAAATTTAGCTTGTCATTTGAAAACCTGTTAAGGATCAATATTTCCACATACGAGGTCTGTCGAGGCTCCAGATTATAGGAATAATTTCAAAAAGTATAACAAAATGTGGTATTTCAAACTGGTGTATAATAAAAAAAATGAGAGAATTTTGTACAACCAAAGGTGATAACTACCAAGGAAATAAGTACTATAGGAGTAACAAAATTTTGTTGGCATTTCATACCTAAAAAATTATGAAGTTTAGTAATTTACTACACATTGACATAGGAAAGAATTAGCGTGATCCAAACAACCCAAAGAAAAACTCAAATATGCCAATGACATTATGTAGCATCTATATCCAACTCAAATTGACACAAGTAATCAAATTGTTAAAACATAATAAAGTTTAAAATCAAACAAAGTTAGATTGAGATTCTTTGAAAGAAAGGTACCAATTATCATCAACAACTAATTCTCTAACTGTTTTTTCTCCAGTGTTGATAGTGACAGTTGCATGGTTGACATCTGGATATTGGGTTGAGGAGTGATTGCCCCAAACAATGACATTTTTCACATCACTAACAGGAACATTTAGCCTCTCTGAAATTTGACCTAATGCTCTATTATGATCAAGTCGTGTAAGGCAGGTAATGTTTTTCTCAGGGATTGAAGGAGCAAATTCTTTCAAAATGAGAGCATTGGTGTTTGCTGGATTGGCAACCACTAGTACCTACATTAACAAGAGCCATTAGGTTCTAGAGGACCCAAGTAAGATATACATGATGATCCATATCGAAGAAGCTATCTCATTCATTCTATAATAACCAAAAGCCCCAAATTAATTAACATTATTATAAGAAAAAGTTGTATAAGAACCAATAACATAAGATCATAAAAGGATGTTCATCTTATCATTTAGGTAAATTATTTAATGATAACACAAACAAAAACATAACCTCCATGTAACATCAAATTCCACATAAAGGAATATTTCAAATTACAATACCAAATATTGACCTTTGAGATGCAATTTCTATTGCAAATGCTCAGCCTCCTAGTCTCTATGAAGAACAACACATAATTAAGACCAGAAACTACTAATGGATAGATGATAGAAAAAAAATATTATAATTGCAAAAATTTATCTTGCTTGTGCTATAATAATAATTAAGGATTAGTACTAATAAAAATATTAATAACAATTAATGTTACCATTTTGAAGTCTATTAAGACCAATAGATGTATGTAGTATAGTGCAAAGACATGTAAGATGCATTAAGTTAAATGGTTAAATAAGTTATTATCAAATGAGAACTTATTCATAAGCTTGATTTTGAAGTTTTGTGCTATAATAATAATTAAGGATTAGTACTAATAAAAATATTAATAACAATTAATGTTACCATTTTGAAGTCTATTAAGACCAATTGATGTATGTAGTATAGTGCAAAGACATGTAAGATGCATTAAGTTAAATGGTTAAATAAGTTATTATCAAATGAGAACTTATTCATAAGCTTGACTTTGAAGTTTACTAGGATAAGTTAAAAAAGAGCTTATTTAGATAACTTTTTAGAGGAAGCTTATTAAATAAAACTCAAAGAATTTATAAGTTATAAGCCATTCCCATAACCTAAATAAACTATTCCAAGCAACCCTGTCGTAGTTTCTCCCAACCCGAAAATATGTCCAAACTCAACATGTCAGAAAGCATGTCCAAATTATCATACTTAAAAAAGTAAAACTAAAATAAAAATAAATAAATAAATTATCTCATTAGTTTGGAGTTTAGACTTATTCTAAGCAAGTTCAGGTAAAAACATTCATAGTTCTCTTTGTTCGCATGTATCTTAATTTAAGTATAAAAAAATTAAAGAGTGTGGTTGTTATCTTTTGAATTAACTCATTCATATACGTATTTTATTTTTAGAAACTATGTTGTCAATGGTATTCAAAAATTTAAACACACTAATTCTAAATAGAGTGACAAAGTAGTTTCTAACCTTACAATCTGTTGCAGCATGTTGCTCTAGTGCTGAAGCTTGGGCCTTATAAATTGACACATTTTTAGACATTATATCTTTTCTTTCCATTCCTTCCTTTCGTGGGAATCCACCTACCATCACAACAATGTTGACATCCTTGCAAGCTTCAACAACATCTGTAGTAGCAACAATACCTATTCCATTTATATATACAAACATTGTTATGAGATCATAAAGTGAAGAAAGAATCATGATGTAACAATTACACTTAGGTCATCATTAATTTTAAAACCATGCCTCTGAGAAGTGGATAAGCAGCATCAATTAGTTCCATCTTCAACCCTTTTAAGGATTCTGTTGCCGGTTCAATGTCAAGCATGTGTAGAATCACAGGTTGATTTGGGCCCAACATTACCCCTCTTGCAATCATTGGAACAAGAGCATATCCAATTTGCCCTATTATTGAACCAAATTAAAATTAAAATGTGCAAGCCAATGAAGTTAAAAACGTCATGGTACAAGAAAAAATTACTATCTCAAATTTCCAATTATTCTTGTGAACTCAAATTCTCACACATGTTCAATAAGACCACAAGAAAACAATGCATGTTTTGATATTGAATTTAACATAGAGATTCACAAAATATCTAAGTTTTTTCACTTCACATTTTATTACTTTTATTTCCGATGCTATATATACCAATATCATGTTACATCTGTAATAGTCTAATAGAGCATGATGAAAATTTCACAAGTTAGCCAATGACAACTAAGAAATCATTGTATCAAATATAATTTAGGCATGAATATGTGTGTGCACGGGTGTATATGATTTTCATGACAATGCCAAGATACAAGGTTTTAAAATATGTTCTGTAATGATTTGCATGACAATGTTAAGATATAAGGTTTTAAAATATGGTTTATGGCTACAATTTTAGTGGTAACATTAAGATTTTTGGAATGTTTGCAACCGCATTTGTTATCACATTGGTTGCATTTGACCACAATTTCAAATAATGCAACAAAACCACAACACAATTTAAAACCTTGTTAAGACATGCAATTACAAGATACATTAGAGGAAATTTAAAAATAGGGAAGGAAATCATACCTGCTGCACCAGTGACTAATATTGTGATTGGTTCTTTCTCTTCTTTGAGAAGACTGAACATGTATCTAACAATCTTACAAAACAAAATAATACAAAACAAAACAAGAATAATTTTTGTAAGAACTATAGAGTCCGCAATCTCCACAGCTATCATTTTCAATTCCATGATTTCTGTTAATATGCAAGGAACACAATCTACTTTGTTATCATTTATACATGTAACATAAATTCAAAATTGAAGAAGCTATGCACATGTAACATGCCTCTACACCAAGGCAATCATATACCATAACTAAGTCTACACGAAAATGCAAATGTAAGAGAATCAATCATCACCACCTTAGCAACAAAGAAAAGAACGTTTTCAAAGTTTGATCTATAAAGTAAACATTACATGGAATATTTATACGTGACATTATTTTTCTTAGATGGAAACCAACAAACAATGAATGACCGTGGAATAAATTACCGTGAACCTTCATGGTGGGGCTTTTGGACTTCTAATAAAGGTTATATACTAAAGTTTTCTGACGGAAGCTGTACGTTTTCTGCCACAAAATTCCAAAGAGAAGTGACTGATTACTTTCCTTGTTTTATCTTCTTCCAAAATGTTACCATTGTTTGACCAAAATTCACAAAGAAGACCAAATTAATAAATTATAAGACAGCTATATATCACACCGGGAAAGAAAAAAAAAAGACGGATATGGTATATGTGTGTATTGTTGGAAAATCCAATGAATCATAAACAACTATATAAATAAATTAGATATCATATTTTAATCCAAAATTTTAAGGTTCAGATTTATAGATCTTTTCTTCACTTATATAATATTCAATTTTTTATTTTTATCCTATATGAGATTTTATCTCATACTTATACTTCAAATATATATATATATATATATATATATATAATGAGTTGGATTTCGGACTTGGGGAGAGTTTCTCATGTGACCTCGTTAGGAGCTTCTATGTCTCGCAATTGACCTATATAATTAATTTTTTAATTTTTTCTTTTGAGCCTCCTCCTGTAGTAGTAAAAATAACCAAATTCATCTAATAATTATTTTCAATTAAAAACCTTTTCAAAACTCGTGAATAATCTCTAGTATATTTATTTTACAGTAATAACAAAATTTGTCTTTAATTATGCACTATCGTATTATATATTGAAAAGTTTTAACATTTATTGGTTGCGATTAAAGAATTTTAATAATGTGATTATTTAAGCTTCAAGAAACCTTTGGCTTATTCAAAAACATATATTGATTCTTTTTTATCATTAATTGAGAAATAACATATAATAATAATAATAATAATAAAATTTTATTATAATAGTTTGACATTATATATTTAATTTATATAAAGTTTTATATTCATTGGCATACATTTAAAATTAGGTCTACGTGCTATTTAATTAAAAATAGGTTTACTAACCTAGCTATTTAATTAAAAATAAATTTGTTAACCTATTTAAAAGATCTTATTACATTTTTTCTATAAGTTAATTTTAACATTAAATTCAAACCTTATCAAAGCCTAATCTATCTCAATTCATTTTCACGCACCCTTACTGATTATACTTGCACGAAATATACATACTTTGGATTGATAAAAACATTACGATATTCGCAAGTCGTTTTGTATATATGCAACCCCTCACACGTGCATACACATATTCTTTCGATAGGCAACTCCCTCACACGTGCATTATTATATTATGTATCGCACCACTTTCTTTTGGTAAGCCTATACCTATACGGTATGCAACACTTTACTTTATGCAATCAATATTAGTTGCCTCGCGAGGAAGATAAATTGCTTCTATATTCAATGGCAGGGCCCGTATGTATTGAACAGTATCGCCTCATTAATTTGCTGTTTTTATATCCGATTGCAAAGGGTGAGTTTGATGCATATATAGTACTAATTGTCAGTTTAAAAGTCGATGCTTGCTTAAAGAGACACCGAGCTGGTCAGTGATAATCATAGTGTTCGAAACACATCAGATAGTGAACTTCTGCACTAATCATTACATTAGGTGTATCATGCATCTGCATGAATGAATCTTATTAATTAAAATTGTATCCCTACATTTGTTTTGGGTACATCTGCATTCCTATTTCTTTAAAGATTCAGGGGTACCTGATATTCAAAACACAAACACACATTAAAAAGTATTCATGTAATTTTTAATTGTATAAAGTCTTTCTTATATATAACATGACCATTTTAAGATTATTGAATCTTCAATATATGGCTACAGGTTTCTTTAATTAAAGGGGCCCGAAACTGATGTACATGGCTTATTTTCAATTCATTCAAACATATAAAATGTCAATCAATTTATATTAGAGTAATAATTTTAGAAAACCAAACAATCTACTAAGATATAAAGTAAGTCCGATCCGATCCAGAGAGTGAGAGATATAGTGATACAAAATTGCCAAAAGTTTACAAAATTTGTTTGATGATGAAGAAAGAAGGAAAGAGGAAGAGATTATAGATTTAATTTCCTTCACTACCAAAAAAGAACTAACAAATTAATAGTTAATATTTATTGACAAAAATAAAGTCTATAGAGTCAGAAATATAATGATATACACAAAATTGCACCATGTAGGAGTACGTCCATTATTACTATTTACTACTAGTACTAGTTCTTTGTTTTTCTGTTTTGATAATGTCTCCAAAATGAAAATTCAAAGAACGACATAATAAAATATTAGCTAAGCAAGAAATGCGTATATATTGTTAGGAAAATGCTCTATTTAAGGTACGTAGGAGACATTAATTAGCCATTAAGTCCTCTCCCACGTTGTATATTTTTATATAATGTAGTATTTTTTTACCAGAAATTTTATAATGTAATTTTTTGTAATATATATAATAAGTAGTGTGTACTTACTATTTACTTATTATTTTATATATAATAATTTTGATTTCAATTTATTAATTTATCTTCTAAAATAATTAAAGTAATATTAATCGATAAAAATTAAATTATTATATATAATATTTATTTTTATTTCTTACTCTCTCTCTCTCTCTCTCTCTCTCTCTCTCTCTCTCTCTCTCTCTCTCTCTCTTTTTCTTTTTTCGTATGTATCTATAAAAAAATTCACTGATTAACCCATTCACTGATCGTCTGGCAGAAGATCTCATTTTCATGCTAAGGTTCGTTTCAACCAGGATTCCAGAATCTATGAGATGATATTGTTTGCAATGTGAAATGTATATTTTTGTTTGAAATGTTATTGTTTTCTCGTTACCTTTGGTTTTTTGGACCACGTGATTTGATTGCTTTGGGAGGCTGGCTGATTTGGATCCCCAAAAAGATCTTCAATATCTAAGAAACAGTCACCCCCTACTTACCATTGCAGTGCACGGCATTGTCTTACTTTGTTTCATTCCTTCTATTAGCATTAACTACCATGTCAAAACTTGTCTTGTTTGTACTGAACCCGCAAAACAACAACTAGTAAAATTTCAAAAATGATCACAAGTTCCACTTTGGACAAAACGACAAGGCGATAACCCTTTCTCCTCTTTTCGTATATGTCTATGTATATTGGTGAAGATATGTATGTAATCTGTGTGATATGGCTTTACTAGAGTCATTTACAAGGATCCATCAGAAACGGAAATATTGGCATGAAAGCCTAGGTTCATTGTATATTCTCATGAGTCAGTACTAGAAAAACGTTTGTCAAAGTGAGAATATTATTGCAATTCTCGTTAACTTGAATATGAATTTCATCAAACATTTCAAAAGATACAAAACAAGGTACTACCGATCAAGATATATTAATAAGTTTAATTAATTTGATACGACATATATGATAAAAACAATAGGATTTGTTATACCAAGACTAACCCTTTCACACTTTCGTTTCTGCCCCCACTTTTGAAGGAACAAGTATACGAGAGATATTCGTTTCATTGGGTACAGGACCTAACTACCACTGTTTGAACAAGAGGAAAGTTATGCATATTCTGTTGTGCCCATGAGCACGTCAAGAATGTGAGTATCTCCAACCAGTGTTCTGTAGTCAATTCGATTTAATGAACCCTTATATTAGTTATGTAGCCTTGTAAGTCTTTCTTTTTTGGCATATTTATTAGTCATGCATGTAGCATTTATCGTCAAAGATTACAATCTTCAATAGGAAGTATTAGTAGAATATGGTTCCACATAGCCTTGCATGGTGGAGGGTCTTGTTATCAGCTGATAGCTCCTCTTACCTGCGAGATCTATAGGTCAAAGATTGTTCATTGAACGCCCTTTTGTTCTTAGTCAAATTTGTATATAGAATTCTTAGCTTAGGAACTGAGATCACTTATTTGTCTTTGCCTAATTTGTTTAATTTAACTTGTAATCCACAAAAGAACAATATGATGCATACATTAAACATAATTTATATGGTTCACAATATCCTGTCATTCTTTGTACACAATATATATTTTTGTCCCTTTGCTGGCATATATATAAACTCTTCTCACCAACAGAATTATAGTGTATACACGGGAAGCTAGCCAGGGCCAAATTCAATTGCTATCTATAATATGCCTGTGCATGACATGTTGTTTTCTTCCCATATTTTTATTATTTTATACGATGCATGCCAGGGTGCTCTTGCAATATTTTTTACTCACATATCATGTAAGGCAGGGCAAGAACAATGAGTTTGTTAGGTATATTTACACCAGGGGGCAACTAATTATTAATGATAATGAACATTCTCCTTAATTACCAATCTAATAATGGCACGGAATCAGACATAGTTATTTTTATTTGGCTTTGAACAAATAAAATTTGAGAGAAAATAATAGCACGGAAACGTGTTAATTGTATTGAGACAAACACATTGGTGGGTATAATTATAGTTTCATTTCCCTGCTTGACTTTTCATTCATGTTGCTTTAGATGCTCACAGACAAAATCTTGGCCTGAAGAAAATCCGGTGTCATGTCTCCCTCGGTTCCTATTGTTATATATCACCCTTCCATGAACCAGAAAAGTTGAATGCAAACCAGATTTCACTAATCCCATTTTGGTCCCTGCGAAGGCCCACATAAATGGTAGAAATCTGTGGGTTCAAATTAATGTTCAATTACTGGGAATCTTCGTGATGCTGATCATTCATACACAATCACAAGAAACACGTACGCAAATATTAATTAATCAATTTCCTTTTTATAGTTTCCTCACAATTCACATGAAACTTCATACTCTATTATCCGATTCCATTTCCATCGTATCTTTGAATTTGACATTTGTTTGCACAATATAACATGTAACTTTCCCTTCTCATCTTAATTAAATATGTAACATGATATATAACTCTTTTCAAAAAAATATGATATATATATATATATATATAACTTATAACCCAATATTATTTTTTTAGCTTTCCTTACACTCAACTTTAATGTATTTTTATGTTTTATTTTTCTTTCTTATCACATCACCTCTTACGTGTACATTTTTTTCTCTTTTTCTTACTTCTGTGATATGTATATATACAGTCCCAAAAAGTGTGTAAAATCATTTTTGTATTTCCAACCATCTCTTTCTCATGCAAGCTAGCTTCTTCATTCTATTTATAGCCCTTCTCCCTTCACCCACCAACACACCACAACTCCAAATTTCGCCTCTTATTCTCTTCTTCAACACATCTAGTCTTATAATCCAGCTAATCTCTCCCTCTCTCTCTCTCTCTCTCTCTCTCTGTTCTCTCTTTCTCCAAAATGGCTCTAAACTACCCTTTTTCAACCTACTTCATACTACTGCTAGTAATCATAACCCGTTTGATATACACTGTGGGAAAAATCGAGCAATGGAAAGCTCCGATTCTACCAGAGCTTGACATTGATAACATATCCCACAAACTCCATGATGATCCTGAAATCATTCAAATGGCTTCAAGGGACTATGGCCACATCGTGCATGAGTTCCCATTAGCTGTGTTTCGTCCATCTTCTATAGACGACATAGCCACCTTGATAAAATCCTCCTACAATAGCTTTGTCCCTTTTGGCATAGCTGCGAGGGGCCAAGGCCACTCCACTCATGGACAAGCCATGGCTCGTGATGGGGTTGTGGTTGACATGACCAACCTCAGGAAACAAAGAAATGGGGTTGCGATTAGTGTCTCTAAGGACCCTTTGATGGGTCACTATGCTGATGTTGGAGGGGAACAACTCTGGATTGATGTGCTACATGCCACACTTAAACATGGACTTGCACCAGTTTCCTGGACTGATTATTTGTACTTGACCGTGGGAGGGACACTTTCCAATGCTGGAATCAGTGGCCAGAGCTTCCGTTATGGACCTCAAATCAGCAACGTTCATGAAATGGATGTCATCACTGGTATGAAGTTAGTTAATTTCTTTTCCATTTCTCATACATAAGGATTTCTAATTAAAATTGACATTTTGTAGGATAAGATTCATAAACATAAATCTTAAAGTTTTGAATTAAAATATAATGTCAGATTTATATATATGATTGTTTATGATCTATTGATTGATGTTTACTTTCTAGATTCCCCAACAGTGCCACTACTGCAAAAAAATTATATTGGCATCACTTATTTTATGATCATTAATATTTGTAGCATCACAACTAAATTTGTGATGAGTTATCTGAAAATTACAAATTAATTGATTAGTCACACTGATGTTAATGATTTTTTACTGCGTCTTGGCAACTAATGTTTTCATCTTATTAACTAAAATTAGAAAAATAGCAACAATACCTGACATTGTGTATATGTTTTGCGCGTTTCTATTGCCTCATTTTCGTTGAGAACGTGTTCGATCGTGTGGAAACTTGAAAAAAAAAAAAAAGAGAGAAACGTGAAATTTTTCTTGAGATATCCACCACTTAAGAGAAAAAAATGGCTGTTTCCGTTTTGTCTCTTATGACATGACATGGTCTGTCATAGACGTTCTGCTAAATACATTTGATATGATTTCTTGAATATACGTTTTATATATTCTCAGTTAGTGTAGTCGTTGAATCTAAAGGAATTGTCTTTGTCTACAATATGGGTGAGCGATGCAAACGTTTCCAAGGGTTTAGAAGTTAGAACTAGGTCCACGGTCATAGTTTATATTCTTGATTAACTTTATGTTGGTCAAGTCGTTATATTTGGTCAATTCATTCATTCATATGAGAAAAGTCAGAAATTCAAACATGGAAAAAAAATGTTAATTACTCTTTATAATTTGCATGCATACATCTAAATTATATGATTTAATAAATAGTTTTTGTCATATCTACTTGGTTTCAGGAAAAGGAGAGTTCGTAACTTGCTCTTCACAGAAGAACTTGGAGTTATTCCACGCGGTTCTTGGAGGCTTAGGACAATTTGGAGTTATAGCAAGGGCGAGAATAGCTCTTGAGCCAGCCCCCAAAAGGGTACGTTTATAGAGAATTGACTAGAATTTTATCTTGTAGCTTTTCATCCACCAATTCATATATAGTGAGACGCCAAATCGAGTTGTCATTTTTTTACGGTGAATTGTCATTTTGTAAATCTACCAACAAGTGGCAGTTGGCACTTACGTATCGTACATTTCATTTTATGTTGGTGTATTAGTCATCCAAGATAAATACATACACACATGAAAATAGGAAGAGTTATACGCACGTAAGAGTTTAAACTACTGAATGTGGATTTTTGAAGTTGAAAGCATATTAATCTTAGATTGAAAAAAAGAAGAAGCGGAAGTCACTCTTGAAATTATTATGACTATTAGATCTTAAGCTATTAAGCCAATAGAATTAGAAAAGCTCATTATGAATGATCATGTTAATTCTTTCAGTGACTTCAAATCTTATCTACAAAAAGTATGAAAAAGACCTTCAACTAAGTCTATGCATACAATATTAATCTTACATACTTTAAACTTCTAGCTAACACATTAAGCATGAAGAGATTTGAAGACTCACATATTAATTACTACCGTATTCTTATCTTTATTTTTCCTTCCAATTTTGATGGGACTAGTTGTGAGTGTGCTCGTGCACATGCATTCATACATACTAACATAAATATGTCTCTCTTTCATATATATCATTTTATTATATTCTATTTCGTTAATAAGTTTACTAGTATAGGACATCATTAATGTTGAATTTTTGTTGGTATGCAGGTTAAGTGGGTCAGACTACTTTATAGTGACTTTTTTGCTTTTACCAAAGACCAGGAACGATTAATATCAATCAATGGAAGGAAACAAAAGAACGCATTGGATTTTCTGGAAGGGATGCTGCTAATGAACCAAGGCCCCATAAATAATTGGAGATCCTCTTTCTTCCCTCTATCTGACCATCCCAGAATAGCTTCTTTAATAACTGAACATAGCATCCTCTACTGTCTTGAAGTCGCTAAATATTATGATGAACAAACCGAGATAAATGTGGACAAGGTACCCTCGTCTAGTCATATCATATCTATTATATATAGTTAGATCATATTTATTTGTTTAAGAAAAGAAAAAAGCACTATTCCAACAAGTCAAAAGCAAATGTGATTTAATAATCCATAATAATATTTTTCTTTTTCTTTGTCTCTGTAGGAAATTCAAGTTTTGCTCCAAGGACTAGCCTATATCCCTGAATTTTATTATGAGAAAAACGTGTCGTACGTTGAGTTCTTGAATAGGGTCCGAAGTGGAGAATTGAAGCTTCAGTCACAAGGACTGTGGGATGTTCCTCACCCATGGCTTAATTTGTTTATACCAAAATCTCAAATCTTGGATTTTAATTCAGGAGTATTCAAAGATATAGTTCTTAAAAGAAACATCTCCTCTGGACCAGTCTTGGTTTACCCCACGAATAGAAACAAGTAAGCCTTGAATGCATGAATCACACTGTGTCATTGTAATTCAGGAGTGAGGAGTGTGATGTAATTCTTTTTATTTTCTGACCATTCAACTCAATATCAATTTTATTTCTTTTTTCAATTAAAATTCAAAAAAGAGAATAATCATTAATAATATGAAATTCAATTATTTCAGGTGGGACGATAGGATGTCAGCATCTATACCAGACGAGGATGTTTTCTACACAGTTGGATTTTTGCATTCAAGTGGGTTTGATACTTGGAAAGCATATGATGCTCAAAACAGTGAAATTTTGGAATTCTGTAAAGATGCTGGCATCAAGGTCAAGCAATATCTTCCCAACCACAGCACACAGGAAGATTGGACAAACCATTTTGGTGCTAAATGGATAAAATTCTTAGAAAGAAAACATCAGTTTGATCCAAGAATGATTCTATCACCAGGACAAAAAATCTTCCACAAACAATTACAGCCAGCGTTTTAAATATTTCCCCTAATTAAAAAAAAGAAAATGTTTTATGATGGGACTACCCCATTTAGATGGCTAGCTAGGGACAGGTGTACATACAATGAGACCAAGACCAAGATGGTTTTGTTAAACTTTGCATTGCTAGAGAAATTAATAAGGTGGGGTATTAAAGGCTGCATGAGTACTTTGGCACCTATTATGCTACATATACCTTAGATACGTTATAGGTTGACAAAGTCGTACTGGTAGGTACAAGAAGCACAGTTGTCTCTCACATTGTCTGTCACCCAACTTGCTATAGTGTGTGGAGAAATTCGGATCATGCATATTGAAAATGTTCAAAGGAGTTCCAGTCCTTCATTAAGTGTTTAACGATTCTGACTTTCTTTATATAATTTTGTTTTGCATTAATTACTTTCGCAGTGGAGCAAACATATATATCAATGATTCAAATTAATTTCGAGTATATATAATTGTGCCCAAGTTGTATGCCATAATCAATCAAGGTTGTTTG